>JAUTBZ010160555.1:0-24995 GCA_032361785.1 Lepetodrilus galriftensis | reverse complement strand
TTTTTACCCAGTCTCTTGACCGCCATTTTCAAGAGATCAAAGCGGTTTTAGTCGCCATGTGATACGAGGCAACTAAAGCAGTACTCTTTTTCAACTGAACTAGTACTTAGGCTCCGTAGGTGCCGAACCTTTGTAAAAAACTCACTCCTTAACTCTAGCTCCGTAGGTGCGAAACCAAAAAAAAATAGATAAATGTGTCGCACCTACGGAGCTTTTAAACTAAAAAATCAATAATAATCTACAAAGATTAGACACCTACACAGCCATGGGAATTTCAAGCCAAAAACAGCAAAAAAAACCATACAGCATGGGCAGGACATCTTGAGTTAAATCTTTGTTGTCACACAGCCTCTATAACCGCCGATACAAAAAAAACAGCCTTTTACCTGACGGTAAAAGGCTGTTTCTATTTTTGCGCAAGCGCTTACTGAATGACGACATCATCAATTTGATAACCTGTTGTCGAACTAGTTGTACCGGAATATTTAAAAGCGATATAACCTGTTCCTGTGTAGCTTGATAAATCAATACTTCCTGAGTCAATCCACTCATAATTTGATTGAGCACTACCTGGCAATGTAGGAGTCAATTCCACCCAAGTGGCTGCACCAACATCAGTACCATCAAAATCAGTAGAAATCATCACGGCCAAAATATCTCCAGCGTGGTGATGCATGGCAGCTTTAAAAGTCAAAGTTTTACTACCAATATCACTTACTCCTGGTGTAATTAATAGTTGATTTAACTGAGGTTTATCATATTGATAAGCAGACACTTTTAGATATTTGTCATCCATAAAAGTTCCTCCAACCCATAGACGCCCAGTTTCATCATCTTTTACTGCATTAATCCATCCAGCTTTGTTGTAATCGTCATTATTCGTAATATCATCAAACGGCTCATTCAAAGAAGTAACAACTTCAGAAGTGCCTAGATAATACCAATCTCCAACGTGATTCAACATTGGACCGCCACCACCGCCACCGGCACTTATACCAGTAGCATTGATAACCACGTCATCGACCCGTAGAGAAGTGGGGCTATTACCCGCCTCACCAGTATATTCAAATGCTACATATCCAGTTCCAGAATAAGCACTCAAATCAAAAATTCCAGACTCCACCCAAGTGTGCTCTCCATCAGCCACTTTTGCAACTTTAGGATTAATTTCGGTCCAAGTAGCACCAGTTATATCCGTTCCATTAAAATCGGTACTCACATAAATTTTTAATTCTGTAGATAAGTCACCAAAACCCCAAGCGGATCTAAAGGATAATTTCTTACTTGCAAAGTTTGAAACTCCTGGCGTAATAATCCAAGAATGTGTCGTTGCATTATTATCATTATAAGCAGAAGCTTGAATATATTTATCTGCTTGGTAAGTCTTTCCAGACCAATAACGACCATTATTAATATCGGTACCATTCACCCATCCTGTAATCACCGCATCATCTCCATTTGATAAAGCATCAAAATTCTCATCGACTTCGTCCACAATAGCGGAAGTTCCTAGAAGCGTCCAATCTCCTTGACCACCACCTCCTCCAGCTGTACAACGTGCTGATTCCATTTTAATATCTTTAAAAGTACTGATAGCCAATTGCAAACCAGTATTATAAATACTGACAACTGCATCAACAGTACCGTGCTTATCTGGAACGGCAGCATCTTGAAAATCTGAATACCTACTTGTTCTGATGTCTAATTCTGCACCTGCACAGTCCACTAAAGTTCTATTTGCATCTTGAGAAGCCTCTGCCATCGTCTTTCCTAAATCGTCAGCCACAAACTCTACATCTTTAATTCGAATCAATCTATTCACATCATTAATCGTAATTTCCGCAATTGTTTTTTCTCTAATAGGAGAAGGTTCATTCTTCTTTCCTCCAAAGAAATGCTTGCTAATAATTGCAGAAGGAATCCGCTCAATGATTGGATTCCCTTGGCTATTTTCGCCTACTCCAGCGCCGATAGTTGGAAGGTTATTGTAGTCTCCGATATACAAGCCTTTGGCTTTTACAAAGACTCTTCTATTCAATGGGAATTTATTAAAAAGACTAGTCGAATTAATAGAAAACCGAATACCTCCAGTTTCATCTTCCAATACCAAACTCTTATAGAAATTACCTGCTTCATCAGAAGAAATGACAATACCACTAAAGGTTAGTTCGTCTTTAATTTCAATAATCTGACCTGGTTGCCACTTAGCTAAGACATCAGCTATAGTCGCATTGGTCGTAATATCAGGGTTATTGCCATCTATAGGTGGCTCATCAAAATTATCCTCGATGCATCCTGTAAACAGCAGACCGAAGCCTAGCAGAAGAACCGAAAAATAGGAAAAGAAAGATTTTTTCATTTTTAGTATTTTAAATGGTAGTGATTAAAACCTCAAAGCTACGCTTGCATAATAAGTCAAGCCGTAGGAGTAAAAATATTTATTAGGAAAACGTTCTGGATTAATACGCAATTGCTCAAAACCTCCAGTCCGAATATTCTTATCGTTTAAGATATTACTGAGTCCCAGATTGAAGTACAGAAAGGTATTATCGTAGCGCTTCAATTTCAAAGATTTTCCACCAAAGAAATCTAAAGTAAAAGCACCTGGTAATTCCTCTTGTTCCAGTAATTTTAATCTTTCAGGATCGTTTTGTTCTCCATATTTATCAACAGCTTGCGCAGTTTTTCGAAGAGGACTTACACCCAACCACAGGTCATCAGAGTACCCTGCCGTGAAACTAGCAAACCAAAATTTTGGAGAATTATAACTTACTCTTCCAGAAAAAACCCGTTGTGGTGTATTAGCCAATCTATAACGATCCCAATACACAGTACCGACATGAACACTATTCGTTTTTGTATCGATAGCAAAATTTGCATCCGGACGAGAAGTAACTAAATGTTGACCAATAGAGGCAACTCCTGTCAACGTAATAGTTGTGGTTAATTTACCTTCAATGGCTATTTCTGTTCCAACATTTCGAGTATCCAGTCCAGTCAATGTTAAGTTACCAAATTGAAAATTAATTCCTTCCAAATCAGCAAAAAATATTATGTTACTTGTTTGATTTTCTCTTTTATAATAGTAACCCGTAAAACGTGCTTTCAGCCTCGGCGAATTCAAAACATATCCCCCTTCAAAAGAGGTTAAATCTTCACTTTCCAAACCCTCAATAAAACGATCATGGGTTCTAGTTCCGATATAACCATTTCTGAAAGTTGGTGCTCGGTTCCCCTTGTAAGCATTGGCATACAGGTAGTTACGTCCATTAATTTTATAGGTGATGCCACCTTTCACACCATAATTTTTAAATTTATGTACTTCCCCTTCTCCAAAAGAAGAATCAGGAAAGTGTCCGTTTTTCATATTACCAACACGCTGCATTGAATTTTGCGAAAGCTGAAAACTTCCAAAGATATCAAAACGCCTAGCTTCATATTTTAGTTGAGACCAAAAGCTACCATATTTTAATTTTGCATTAAAATCATAGTCGATTATGTCTCCTACTTTAGCCACTTTATCTGGATGATTCAAATCCGGTTGATAACTATCATGCTCCGCTACACTCACATTGAATTTATCAATATTGTAAAGGTAATCGGCCCCTAATAAATCATCTATAGTTTTGAAATAATGGACGTTACTATTTCTAAAAGTAAATCCTCCTTGCAAGCCTAATCGATCTGTAAACTGGTGATTTAATACTGTATTAAAGGTGTGCTCTAAATTATCCGTACGATTCTCCTCTATTAGATATCGAGCCTTCTTACCAACAACCGTTTTACCTTGAACACCATCAGCATTTTCGACCGTACCAGAGCTATTATAATTAGCTTGATACAATTCATTCCAATCTATTTGAAAAGCACTTGGATTGCTTTGGTAATAATCCGTCAAGTTTGCAACCAATGAAGAATCATGAAAAGCAGAAGGCAGATAATTATAATAATCAGGTCTAGGATCCGCTGCTTCCTGCCAGTTCAATCTCGTTCTACCGGAGCGACCAAATTGATAACCTATCGTGGAGGTCAAATTGGTTTTATCGCTTATCTTCCAATCATGTCTAAAAGTCATGATAGGTTGATTATTTTTATTCATTTCAGCATTACGGATTTCACCTTGCTGATAGCCCCATTTTGGATTGATTAAATTATCGCCAGAAAGCTGCTTCATTTCTTCTACGGTCACAGCAGAACGCCCACTTGTACTTGGAGAACCCAAGAGTGTCATATTAAACAAGTGCCTTTTATTCATTTGTTTGTCGACAGAAACAAAGAAAGATGCGCTCTGATAAGGCGTTCCCGTGACATGGCCGCCATATTGGGCCCATCTATAAGAAGCAGAAAGCGTCAAAGCTAGTCCATTCGACATCATACCAGTCGAATATACGCCCATCAATCTATTCCTATAAGAACGATTTCCAGAAGCATAAGAAAAGCGTTTTTGTTTCCGCTGACTAGAAGCACGAGTATCCACAGACCAACTGCCCAAAGCTCCTCCAAAAGAAAAGATACCTGCACCTAATCCAAAGTCATTATCATCCCGACGCAATACATCGTTAAGTCCTCCAAAATCATAATAATCTGTCCGACCATCATGCAATTTATTGATTGGCATACCATTCAAATAGTCGATTCTATTTTCGCTATCCATTCCTCTTATCCGAAATCTTCGTCCGCCAGCACCATAACGTACCGCATTCAAAAAGACGTCCCGACTGGAAGAAAGTAAACCATATACTTCGCCCGAAGCATCTTCATCAGCGGAATTAGCATTTAATTCATTCAACGTGATCGTCTCAATATCTTCTGCAATGGCATCAGCATTGACACTTACATCGCCAATATCAACACCGCCTTCTATCACCGTTACTTCTTTCTCAAATGATGTGAATGCTTCCTCTCTAGAAAAAACGAGGGTAACTTGGCTACCAGTGGGATAGTTTTTCAAAGTAAACCGCCCAAACTCATCCGTTAGGGTCGATTGTAGGCCCGCTTTATCCAAGACTTTCACATCTTTTACGCCTTCACCAGAAGTGTTCAAGACGGTACCTACTATAGAATTTTGAGCAAAAATGGCTGTCTGAAAGAAGACAAACAGCAAAAGGGAGAATCCGAGTTTCATATGTGCTTATTTTACATAGCAAAGATACACGAATCTATTTTTAAAACCATATTTCTGACCATTCTTTCTACTTTATTTCTCTAAAATGTAAGGAAGATACCTTTTTACCCATAGATGAAGCTTGCGCAAAAAATCAAGGGATTATAATCAAAATGGATTATTCCAATAAATGGCATCTCTATCCTACTCAATAGTAGAAAAAATAATAAAAAAACTTACCTTTACCGAAAAATGCAGGTCATTATCGATTCTGGCTCCACTAAGGCCGATTGGGCTTTACTGAATGAGTCAAAAGTTACACGCAAATCAACTATTGGGTTCAATCCAATTACCTCTGATGGTCAAGATTTTTTGGAAGACTACCTATTAGATCCATTTGCGGAAGCCGAAAACATCAAGGAAGTTTATTTTTATGGAGCAGGATGTTCGACCCCAAAAGCTATCCAAACCACTGAGACGCTCTTAAAGAAACTGTTTCCCACTAGCACCATATCAGTGGCTACCGACTTATTGGGTGCAGCTTTAGCGACTTCGCAAAGCAAGCCCTCCATTATCTGTCTTTTGGGCACGGGTTCTAACTCTTGTTTTTTTAACGGAAGTAACATAATCGACCAAATCCCAAATCTAGGTTATATCTTAGGGGACGAAGGAAGTGGTTTTGCTATTGGTAAAGCTTTATTGAAAGCATATTTTTATAGAGCACTATCCACGGACCTCAATCTAAAATTTCAAGATGAATATCATTTGAATCGGAACCAATTAATTCAAAATGCCTATCATTCCAAGACCCCTAATCGAGTCATTGCTGCTTTCGCAAAATTTGCAGATAATAATAAACAGCATCCCGATATCAAAAAAATAGTGAAATCCGTTTTTGAAGAATTCGTCGAGGCGCATGTTTTAAAATATCAAACGACGACTTCTATTCCTGTCCATTTTGTTGGTTCCATCGCATATATTTATAGAGACCGTCTAGAAGAGATTTTGGAGCGACATGAATTACGACCAGGCACTTTTTTGCGCAAGCCTATCATCGGACTAATCGACTATCACCAAAATACGTCGCCCTCATGAACATCGAAGAATTAAGAAATTACTGCCTCTCCAAAAAAGCTACTTCAGAAGACTTCCCTTTCGATGAAAAAACTTTGGTCTTTAAAGTTTTAAATAAATTATTTTGCTTGACCGGAATCGAAAACGAAACCTGTTCCGCTAACCTCAAATGCGATCCCACATACGCAATAGAATTACGAGAAGAATATGGAGACTTAATTCGCCCTGGATTTCACATGAATAAAAAACATTGGAATACCGTTGAGCTAGAAGAATTAGAGGATACTTTCGCAAAAAAATTAATTGACCATTCCTATGATATGGTGGTTAAGGGTTTGCCTCGGAAGGTTCGGGATTTGATTTGAACATGTAGAGAAAATTCATGAATTTTCTTTACATGAATTGCAATATTGGAATAGAACCTCTATCTTTGACCAACCGTTCAGTCAAAAATAAATATGAGTCCGAAAAATCCAAAGCAATTCGAAGAAATCAGAGAGAAAAGTAAAGAGAAAATCATCTATGCTGCCTTCGAGTTATTCTCTACCGTAGGCTATTGGAGCACTTCCATCAGCAAGATAGCGAAATCCGCCGGCATCTCTAAAGGCTTGATGTACAACTACTTCAACTCCAAAGAGCACCTTTTACAAGCCGTGATTGACCGGATTTCCAAAATCATTAATGAGATAGTCAGCTTCGAGGATAAGGATGCTACACCCGAGGAAAGGGCCCGCCAATTTATCGACAAACTCTTCGACCATATCGAGAGCAATCCTGGGTTGATGCGCATGATGTTTAAGATTGGTTTGCAAGTAGGGCAATTCGATTATGTCAATAAAACCATGACTGCTCAATACAAAGCCATGACCAAAAGAATAGAGATTGCTTTGGGCGATCTTAACTTTAAAAATCCTGCAAAAGAAGCCCTATTATTAGGTGCTACGATTGATGGAATTATTGCCCAATTCTTAATGTTTGGACCAGAATATCCATTGGATGAATTAAAAGAAATTCTTTACGAGAGATACACCGTCACGCAACCCGATTAATAATATTAAAATCAAGATCATGAAAAAAATAACAATCTTTGCCTTTCTTTTCCTAGCTTTTTCTTTTGCTACTTTTGCGCAAGATGCTAAATCTATTGTCGCTAAATCCGACAAAAATGTTAGAGGCAATACCTCGCAAGCCGAAATTAAAATTACCGTAGTCAGACCCAAATGGTCTAAAGAAATGACCATTAAATCGTGGACTAAAGGCAATGACTACGCCGTTAGCCTCCTGAAAGCACCCAAAAAAGATAAAGGAATCGTTTTTCTGAAAAGAAAAAAAGAAGTGTGGAATTGGATGCCTTCTATCGAAAGAACCATCAAACTACCGCCTTCTATGATGATGCAGTCCTGGATGGGTACCGATCTCAAAAATGACGACATGGTTAAACAATCATCCATGGTCACCGACTACACGCACCAATTACTCGGCAAAGAAATCGTCGATGGATTAGAATGCCACAAATTAGAATTAACCGCTAAAGAAGATGCTTCCGTCGTCTGGGGAAAGATAATCATGTGGGTCGATGTGAAAGACTACATCCAATTAAAAGTTGAATTTTATGATGAAGATGAAATCTTAGTCAACAAAATTCATGCAAGTAATATTAAAAAATTCGGAGATCGAAAATTACCTTCGCTTATCGAATTTGAAACCGTCGATGAACCTGGTAACAAAACCCGATTGGAATACATGTCCATCATTTTTGATAAGCCCATTCCTGATTCTTATTTCACCACTCGCTACATGAAAAGACTTAAATAATGTTATTAAAACTAGCTTGGCGAAATATCTGGCGAAATAAAAGAAGGAGCATCATCACTATTTTTTCCATTATGATTGCCGTCTTTTTGGCCATTTTTATGCGCTCCATTCAACTGGGGATGTACGACAATATGATCCGAAATGTCGTGGGCAATTATTCGGGTTATGTGCAAATCCACGCCCAAGGCTATTGGGAAGAACAGACCATCAACAATGGCTTTGTCATCGAAGAAAGCTTCAAAACCCAAGTAAAATCTATAGATGGCGTCGTTGAGGTCGTGCCTCGCCTTTCAAATTTTGCGCTGGCTTCTGCCAATAAATTGACCAAAGGTTTGCAAATAACGGGTATGGATGCCGATAAAGAAGCCTTGATGAAACCCATCGGCGAACGCTTGATTTCCGGGCAAATTTTCCGAAAGGAGAATGAAGTCATCATCGGAAAAAAAGTGGCGGAATATTTTAGTAGCGAAATTGGTGATACCTTGATTTTTATCGGACAAGGATATCATGGTTCTAATGCCGCCGGAAAATTTATCGTCAGTGGCGTGATTGATATGAAAAATCCTTTGCTGAATCAATCCACTGTTTTTATGGATTTAACGGCTTTTCAAGACTACCTAGATGCGCCAAACTTAGTCACGAGCCTAGTTATTATTAAAAAAGAATTAGTGAATGAAACGAAGCTTGCGCAAAAAATAACCCAAACCATCGATCCCAAAAAGTACGAAGTGATGGACTGGCATGAAATGCAACCCGAAATCGATCAGACCATCAAAATAGACAGCATCGGCGGCATCATCATGATTTCCATTCTTTATATGATTATTACTTTTGGCATCTTTGGGACGGTGCTGATGATGGTGCAAGAACGGATGTATGAGATGGGTATCTTGGTTTCCATCGGTATGAAAAAAGCAAAACTAGCGATTATCATCTTTTTGGAAACTACTTTTTTGAGTTTGATTGGGGTGATATTTGGGATGATAGCGGTCAGTCCATTGGTGGTTTATTTTCATAATAATCCCATTGACTTGAGTAATGAAGGTGGAAAGGGAATCGAAGAATTTGGGTTCGAACCTTTGATACCAGCCATCATAGATCCTTCTATTTTTCAAACACATGGATTAATAATATTATTAATTTCAACCATCGTTTGCCTCTACCCTATCTGGATAATTCTAAAACTCAATCCCATTAAAGCGATGCGCTCCTAATCAAAAAATCAATCGAATGTTACAAATCATAAAAATAGCTTGGCGAAATGTATGGCGAAACCGACTCCGAAGTTTTGTCGTCATCCTCTCCGTCGTCTTGGGTATTTGGGCGGGACTTTTTATCATGGCATTGACCCTTGGGTTGAACGAGCAGCGGATGAATGGCGCCATAGATTCCTACCTATCCCACATCCAAATCCAAAACCCAGACTACCTCAATGACCCCAATATCAAAACCACTTTAAAGGATCAAGAGGCAACTTTAGCGACCCTTACCAAAGAGCCAAATATCAAAGCTTTTTCCACAAGGACAAACGTCATCAGCATGGTCTCTAGCTCCAAAGGAGCCTATGGTGTAAGGCTTGTGGGCATAAATCCCAAAAAAGAAAGCCAAGTTTCCAACATCCATACACTCTTAAAAGAAGGGACTTATTTTGGAAAATTCAAAAGAAATCCAGCCGTCATCGGACAGAAATTAGCCAAGAAATTGGGCGCAAAAATTAAGTCCAAAATCGTTTTAAGTTTCCAAGATATAGATGGCGAAATCACCTCCGCTGCTTTCCGAGTCGAAGGCATCTATAAATCCTCCAGCTCCAGATATGACGAATATAATATTTTTGTCAAAAACAAAGATTTAAATAAACTCGCCAAATTAAATGGACAATATCACGAAATAGCTTTGCTGACCAATTCCATTAAATTAGTCGAAGAAACCAAAGCCACTTTGCAAAAAAAAATTCCAAATAATAAAGTCCGAGGTTGGGACGACGTAGCGCCCGAACTCGGCTACGCCCAAGAAATCATGTCCAGTGCCATCTATATTTTTATGGGCATTATTTTATTTGCTTTGGCATTTGGTATTATTAATACCATGTTGATGGCGATATTGGAACGCAAGCGAGAACTCGGCATGTTGATGTCTATCGGGATGAACAAAACCAAGTTGTTCTTGATGATTGTTTTTGAAACCGTTTTTCTTTCTTCTATTGCTGTACCGATTGGCATGCTCCTCTCCTACTGGGTGATTGAATATTTTGGGACGCATGGGATTGACTTGTCGGTGGCTGCGGAAGGATTGGAGAGTTTGGGTATCGGAGCGATTATCTATCCACACTTGCCCGGACACTTTTATTTCACGATTACTTTAATGACAGTCATCGTGGCTTTTGTTTCTTCATTGATTCCTGCCAAACGAGCTTTAAGCTTGAATCCAGCGGAAGCCGTTCGTTCCATCTAACCTTTAATATTAAAAATACAATAGCATGAGCATCATCAAAACTCAAGACCTTTTCAAAATATATAATGCAGATTCAGAAATTGAAGTACGTGCCTTAAATGGTGTCAGCCTGGATATCCAACAGGGGGAATTTACCGCCATCGTTGGCCCTTCTGGCTCTGGCAAAACCACGTTGCTCAACATCATCGGCGGACTAGACCAGCCTTCATCAGGTACCGTCGTTATTGATAAAACGGATATTACGGGCATGAGTGCCAATCAATTAATTGATTTTCGCTTGCGCAATATCGGCTTTGTTTTTCAGGCTTATAATTTGATTCCAGTGCTCACCGCTTTAGAGAATGTTGAATTTATTATGATGATGCAAGGGCAAGAGAAAGACTTGCGTCAAAATAGATCTAAAGAATTATTAAAAGCTGTTGGACTGGAAAGAGAAACGAATAAACGGCCGAATAAAATGTCTGGAGGACAACAGCAACGGGTGGCCGTGGCGCGGGCTTTGGCTTCTAAGCCTAAGTTTGTTTTGGCGGATGAACCTACGGCTAATTTGGATTCTAAATCGACCGCACAATTACTGGATATCATGGCGACTTTGAATAGAGAGGAAGGGACTACTTTCATTTTTTCTACGCATGACCAACGGGTGATTGATCGTGCTCGGCGGGTGGTTACTTTGGATGATGGGGTTATTGTTTCTGATGTTCTGGTTGGGTAGGATTTGCATGTTAGGTAGGATGGAACACGGAGTTTGCGGATTTTTACGGATTTTTGCACGCTAGGTAGGATGGCACGCGGATGACGCGGATTTTTAAGGGATTTACACGGATTTGCTCGTCACAACATGAATGGGATTTACACGGATTTTGCACGCTAGATAGGATGGAACACGGATTTTGCGGATTAAACGGATTTTACACGGATTTTGCTCGGCACGACATGAAGGGGATTTACACGGATTTTTGCTCGTTACGATATGCATGGGATTTGTACGGATTTTTGATATTACTTTTACTATTTTTAAAAGTCTTCGTCGTTTAGTGTGGGTTTTCCAATTTGGGTTTTTCCTTTGAACTAAGAATTAGTAATAAAGTATGCCAAGATTACCAATGAATGTTGAACTTTCAACCACTGCTAGCAAAATATCTTTTTTACCTTAACTCCCCTTTTTAAAGGAGATTTAGCGGATTTCAACAGAGAGAAAAAAAGAGATTTTGCGGAAGCTGACCTGCAAGCTGTTTAAATGTAGATTTTAAAATATAGAATTAGGATGATGAAAGAAAAAATGGGTTTGACTTTTTTATTGATGTTGTTTGCTGTGCTGGTTTTTGCGCAAGCGAAAGAGAAAAAATATGATATCAATGGGTATCAGTCTTTGATGCAACAAAATTTTGTTTTTGAGAATCCCCTTACGGGAAAGAAGCAATTAGTCACAGATAATTTATTGCATAATCGGATTAATTTTAAGTGGTTTTTGAATGAGCGATGGACTTTTCGATCGGATTTGAGGACTCGTGTTTTGTGGGGAGAATTTACTAGATTGAATGGACAAGGTCGAGATTTTGCAAAAGCGATTGATGAGCGTGCTAATGATGCGGTTAGCTTGTCTGCTATTTTGGTGGATGAAGATGGGTTGATTGCTCATACGGTTTTGGATAGGTTGTTTGTAGAATATAGTGGCGAGAAGTGGGAGGTGCGACTTGGGCGACAACGTATTAATTGGGGTATCAATACGGTCTGGAATCCTAATGATATTTTTAATACGGCGTCCTTTTTTGATTTTGATTATGTCGAACAACCGGGTAGCGATGCCATCCGAATTTCCAGATACTTCGGGCTATCCGATAAAGTAGAATTGGCCATCAGTCCCAATAAAAATTTTGATGATTGGACCGCTGGGCTGCTTTGGAAAACCAATCTTAAATCTTATGATTTGCAATTCTTAGCGGGTTGGTTAGAGGAGGAATTAGTCCTTGGAACGGGCTGGGCTGGCAACATAAAAAACATGGGTTTTAAAGGTGAGATATCCGCTTTTATTAATGATAAGGACTTGATAGACAATAGTTTAAGTGCGACTACTAGCTTTGATTATTCTTTTAAAAATGGTTGGTACTCCACGCTCGGATTGCTTTATAATAGCAATGGCAAAACCAAAGAACCTTTCCAACAAATTCTTAGTTTTGAAATCTCCCCAAAAAATCTTTATCCCTACAAATGGGCGAGCTTCACTCAACTCACCGTCCCCTTTAATCCCCTACTCAATGGAAGTCTAGCCGTCATCTACAGCCCCGTAAAAGCACAACCGCTTTTTATCAATCCGTCTGTCTCTTATGGCATTAGTGATAATTGGGAACTCTCCGCTATTAGCCAATTCGTTTTTAGTAATGATATTAATAATACTTATCAGAATCTTTTGGATGGGGTTTATTTTCGGTTTAAATTTAGTTATTAGGTGGGTAGGATTGCACGTGAATACTGACAGCAGCTGTATGGAACACAAAATATTCTGATTGGACTTGGCAAACCTGTATCAAGAGGCTTTGGTACAATCATTAGAATTTAAACTAAAACAATGCAAATTCACCTAAATACCTATGGGACTTATCTTCATGTAAAAGATAACTATTTGAAAAAAACTAAAGAGCTCATAAGGTAAAAAGTATTTGGGTGTCTGGGTAACTATATATAGCGACATAGATAAACGTAAGCATCATTTAGAGCTTGCGCTAAAACATATGAAAACTCAGCATGATCTGGGACTTATTTTGAGAAATATTGAAATACTTGATAGCAATTTTAAATAGGTATACGGTGGGAACTAGTAATTTCATAATCACAACAATGGGTTTGAAACTTAATAATTTCATGGATTTTATTTAGAGGAATAGTGACGAACAGAGAAACCTAAAATTACTTTTTCTATATTTATGGCCTTTGATTAAGATTTTAATTGAATCAAAGATATGACTAAATGTTTTTACTTTGTTGCGGTTGGTTTTATTTACGAAAAATGAATGTTGTCTTTTTTATGGGAAGCATTTCAGATGTTATTCCACACCCAAATTTGCTTGAGGTTTATAGATTATCTTAGCTGTGTGGGTCGCAAATTTGACCTTCGCCAGCGAGGTACATACATGACATACATGAGCGACATACATGCGTTATCAAATTGAAAAAATACAAAAAAATAGTTTTTTGATAGGCTGAAAAATTCATAAATTTAGTAGTCCAAATTCATTGTTACCTATTGATAACCAAGCTACTAACTCATGTGACAGCTTATAATTTGATTTCCAATAAAACAAGAATTAAAACGTTAGGGTTATACGATTTTTTTTTAATAACTGAATCTAAATGCCATTCAATTAAGACTATCATATTGAAACAAAACTACAATAAAAAAAAAGCGACAGGAACTACCCCATCGCTCTCCTCAAATGGTTATTCTTGGCTGGAATAACCTCTAATCAAACTAACTATACAAAACGAAATCTTTTATTATTGGGGAGGAGGGGTAGGGGTAACCACGAGGGTTACCCCGACGGTCCCAAAATCAAAATTTATATTTAGCAAAAACCGAAACATTACGCCCTTGTTCCAGGATAAAACCCTCATTGGTTCGGCTATTTTTGTAGCGGAAATTTAGGTGTTCGTAATAAGCTGCGTCGAAGAGATTATCTACGGAAAGACCAAGCGTTAGACCTTTCCAGACGGCACCGAAATTCAGTCCTACTAATGTAAAAGCTTCGGAGGGAATTTCCCCAAAAGCTTTGGAAACTTCCTCTTGTTTTCCAACCATTCGGATGTTGGCTAGGCCCCAATATTTTTTGGATTTGTATCCGAAAGAGATATTGGATTCTATGGGTGATATTTGCGGAAGCGGTTGATTTTCAGTGGTTTGCTGTCCTTTTGTGTAGGCAACATCGGCATCGACAATCCAATAATTGGCAAAAGTGTAGCCGGCATTTAATTCAAATCCTAGTTTAGTTGCTTCGTCAATATTATTAAATCTTTTGACAAATTTAGGTTGTTTATTAGGCGTGAATTTTCTGGTGATATTGGTGTCGATTTCCGCCATGATGTAGTCATTCAGCAAGGCATAAAAACCGCTAATGCCATAAGTAAACCCATTTGTTTTTCCCGCAAGGACCAATTCTATTTGATGATTGGTTTCGGGTTTTAGATTTGGATTCCCTACTAATTCATACGCATCGGAACCAACGGAAAAATGGTTGATATATCGTTCTATCATATTGCCACTTCTGACGCCTCTGCCTAGAGATAATTTTAATTCTACCTTTGGCGCAAGCTTATAAGCAGCGGAGAGGTGACCACTAATATTAACATCATTTTGTGTTGCTATTTTGCCGTAGTATTTTTTTAATTCCTTTGCTGGTTCTGCAATGTCACCTGTTACGAAATCTGAGCGAAGGCCTGTTTGCAGAACCAATTTATCGGTCAGGTAAAATTTAGCTTGACCATATAAACCAAAATCAGCAATCGTAGAATTCCCCCAAACACTATCCACAAAAATCTTTGGCGTATCAAAAATAACATCAGGATTCATTGGATTTCGTTTTAAAGTACGCGTTCTATCTCCTGTTCTATTCGTGCTGGTAAAATCCGCTCCGAGATAGAAAAAGGTTTTATCATTTGGCGTAAGCAAGGCTTCCAACTTGCCTCCAAAAGTGGTGGAAAAAACAGGCGTACTAGCTCCAACAACTTTATAATTCTTACGTAATTCATTCGTCATCAAATGATCCACATAAGAGTAATAAGATTTTGCAGTTAATCTAGAAAATACCGAACTAATATTACGAATAGAATAATCTAAACCGACCATCTGTCCATCATCATGTGGACTATCCATCGGCAAACCTGGATGGCTAATATCCTTGGTAGAAGAATATCTATAATTAGCTTGCAAACGTTGGTTCGCATTGGGACTAAAACCCAATTTAATTACGGCATCTGACGTTTTAAATGAAGCAGGTACCTCTACCCCATTCCCATCCGTGTAATCACCATAATCTCGATACGAACCATCTAGCATGACATCAAATTTGCTTTTCACGTAAGTAACTGAACCTGTGGTACTTACATTGTCCCCATTTGTTCCATATCCTAGTGAAACATTACCATGAATTCCTTGATTTATTCTATCGGGGCGAGCTGTAACGAGGTTGACAATACCCCCTAAAACAGCACCGTAACGCACATCAAAAGGGCCTTTGATAACTTCAATTTTTTCAATCTCTTCGGGTATTACATGGGACGTAATTGGGTCCATGTGATTGGGGCAAGCATGCACTATTTTGGCAGCTCCATCGTATTGAATATTTAGGCGTTCGTATTTGAAACCACGGAGGACTGGTTCGGTTGCATAATTACTACGTTTGACCAAATTAAAACCAGTCAAATCACCAAACAGGTCATTGACGGTTTTAGCATTTTGGACCTCTTTGGTTTCATCTATAGTAAAATGATTCGAAGCCACTTCCTTTACTAGAATCTCATTGATGACTATTGGAGATTCTTTTAATTGAATGGACTGATTATCAGCTTGCGCAAAAGTCTGACTAAAATCAATATAGCCAAGATATTCAAAATGCAAGGTCACAGGATAGTTGGCCACTTCAAGTGTATAATTACCTGATTCATCGGTTACCGTATTTATCTCTGTACTTTCCACAGAAACTATCACGCCGACTAGTGGCTCATTCGATTCTCCAGTGACGACACCGGAGCAGTTGACTTGAGCCTTCAAAGAGCTTGATAGCACCGTCAATAAGAGGAAGAAAAGTATTTTATTTTTCATTTTTATTTTAATGGAGAATTATGGTACTGTGCTAAAAGATCGTCAATAGCCTAATATCAATACCGATCTATGATCATCAAAGATATTTAGCGCAAGCACCTTCAATTCTAGTTGAGAAATTTATGAATGAGTAAATTTAATAGATGTGGTTCGTCACTGGTCTAGACAGATTTATTACTCTTGTGCTGCTGAAATAGCAAGATCTATTTTTAATATTCTCCAAAAGAATTGTTTGATCTATTCCAGCAATTCTGTTTAGATTTATTTGCAAATAAAAATGCATCTTAGACTTCCAACAATTGCATAGATGTTCATTTGCTCCACTCTATCTAACAAAAATTGCTCAAGCTATAGGGGGTCGTAAAATAGAATTAGGAAATTCATAAGCATAGTTCTCCTTCATGAAAAGGTGCGTAACTTGCTCATTATCAATATAAAAATGGGTAGGACGCTTTAACAATGCGAGAAAATAGGTTATATCCAGTGTTGGAGCAGAAGAGATGGTCAATGGAATTTCAGGGCTTGTAGACAATTCATTAAACGACGTATTAACCTGACAACTACCATGGCAATCCAACTCTGGGTACTCTAAATTAACACAATATGCTTCTTCAAAAGAAGCTTGATTCGCAATCGACCAGATATAATAAATGGAAGTCTTTTGTACCTCCAAAAATATAGCTAGCACTGCTATCAAAATTATAATGATATGACCGATTGGTTTCATCAAGGGCAAATATACTCCATAAATCATAAAAAGACCACCTTGTCTCTTTTAAATTCTGGTGACTTTCATTAGCTTTATGACTGATGTCTGTCTGTAAATTCGCTACGGCTTTCAATGTTATACTTTAGCATGGAGACAAATAAGTTCCTTTGGAAAAGGATATTTCAGAAACGCACTGAATCAGTAACAATAGTCATCGTAACTTCAGTACTTAAAAGACGTTATAGATTCAAAAAAAAGAAGGATGAATCGTATTTACTTGTTACTCTTACTATTGCTACTTTCATTTCAACTTTTGGCGCAGGACATAGACATCTATCAAAAGAATAAAAATGACAATTACGAGCTCCCAAAAATAAATAAAGAAATGACTTTGTCAGAGTTTCAATTGCTTGCACAAAATGTAAAAATGAAAGACATGCTTTATGGTATCATCGTTCCAGGTCATATACATTTTAAAGCACAGAGTAGAAAAACTGGATTTTGGCTAGTGGGTGTTCGTTCGCTCTCCTACCTAGCTATCGGCGGTGTATATATTTATGTTGACAACAAATATCCGGAACAGTCTTTATCAGAAATTAGTGATGAACAAGACGCTCCACTCAAAACCATCCTCTATACCGCTTCCATTACGGCAGTGGCCACTTACATATTTGACTTGATTCATGGAGAAGGTCTTTTAAAAAGGAAGCAGGAAAAAATTCGATATAAATATGCACTAAAAATTAATTCTAGCGATATGTCCATGAATCACAAGCAGTTGCCACAACTTGGTCTAGTACTTAATTTTTAATTCTAAAAGGAGACATTTTTAATTAAAAAGGCCAAAAGGTAATCGCATTACTTTCAATAGCAGTATAAACAGCAGGAGCAATATCCATTCGATACATAATAAATTCATTGAAACCGACATCCGAATACATTCCAACACCATTGGCATGACCCAAAGTAAAATTAAGATTTAAGGTACAATTATTCTTTGTATAAGTGCCATTAAACTTCTGCACACCTTTTGCTCTAGCAATGACTCTATTGGTCTGTCTAACAAAAGTATACTGATTCCAAACTCCATTGGTCGGTGGATTATAAAAATTTCTGGGATTATTACAGCAAACGCCTGGGTCAAAATACAGGTAATTATTAGTCCAATTAATATGTGCGGCCCACCTATTTGCTCCTGAAGCAACCCCAAAAGCAAATTGATATCTTTTAGTTGCTGCTAGTACAGCTAACACCGTTCCATTAGCGCCATTATTTGTGACTACGAGAACACTAGCTGGAATTTCCAAAAAATCATTTGAAGCATCACCTCTAAAATAAGGCATTGCTGGTAAAGAGTAAAACACTGGTTGTTTGCTTTTAATGGTTTGTGCAGCATCCCGCCCTAATCCACTTTGGTCATACCATTTCACTACATAGACACTAGAACCACTTCGCCAAGAATTAATAATACTAACATCAACAATGTCATTATCCCCATGATAAAAATCTCGTTCTGCATTATCACTGGCTCTTCTCAACCTAATAAGTGGCCCATTATAATTGGACTCCAAAATTCGCATGGAATAAGCAAAACTAATATTTGTCAACTGCTCATCAAGCACATGACTGGGTTGCAAAGTAGGGAATGAATTATACTGTGCTATTTGTCCAAAACAAAAAACAGGACCTAATATCATCCATAAGAATATAAAATATTTCATCTTTTTAAATCTCCTGTTACATGAAAAACATTATTACTCGTACAGACTATTCCGACTCCTGCATCCACCCCTGCGGATATAAATCTTTGTAATCTATTTTTCAAGGTCGCACCACTTCCAACAAATGTGATTTTGCCCAAACCAACTTGATACACACTCACATTAAAACCGATATTCAGCCCACTAGGAACGGTTATTGTTACAGGACCTCCGCTAGAAACATTTATCACTTGCCCACTATCATTTGCGGTCAACGTATAATTTGCAGAAATCATTTTTACTTTTGCGTTATCGAGTACCAATCGCTGCCAGACAGAACCATCCGAAATATACAAATGATTATCTGTCTCATTGAATAATAACGCTCCTTTTGCCGTGGTAACAAATACATCAAGTTGTACTTGTGTAACTCGATGTACTAAGATTAACTCTTCCTCCGTTACTTGCGCAAAAACACTATTCAATGAGAAGAGGAAAATAATAACAAGGAATTGTACTTTCATGATCAGCTTTTATAAGGGATAAAAGGAATCACAATATATCACTTTTTTTCATTATATATGTCCTACTAGTCATATTTTTTCCACCACATCGCTAATATTTGTAAATTTATTGTCACGCAGATTTGAACGAAGCTTATAACTTCCTAAAAATGAGCTTATTACAATACTATTATTTCTATGGAGAATTAAACTACCATTTTTCTTTTTCAACAAGGCAACAACTAATTACATTCTTTAAACACCCGAACTTCACAGCTTGCGCAAATATCCATATCCAAAGAAGAATAGATTGTACTGATCGCTGCCCGTTTATCAGAAAAGAAATGTTCTTCTCCAATTTTATCGTAGAAACCGCCATTTCGCAAGACATCCTGAGCGACTATTTTTAAATTGGCAAAGTATAATCCCCCTCCCCTATCTTTCCATTTTTCTGCTTCATAACTCAACCATTCTGCTGCGGCCAAATCAATAAAATTAATCCCCCGAGCAATCACCAAAACATGCTTATAATCTGTCTTTGCTAATTCTGTAAAAAAGGTAGCGACACTTTCAATGGAACCATAATATAAAGAACCATCTATTCTAATTATTTTTAATTGAGGACATTCGTGCAGGCTATCGTCTCTTATTATATTCACAAAATTACCAGCTTTCCCAATCGCCATATTTGCGATATGCGGGCTAGAAGTTCTTTCCAAATAAAAGATAAAAGAAGTTAACACACCCAGCAAAATAGCAAATTCCAAACGAGGAATAAACATCGTCCCCAAAGCGGTTATCGCCAATACTATCAGCTCCCGCTTACTACTCCGAATCACTTGTTTGATGTGATGAAAATCAATCAGATTATAACCAACCAATAATATTATTCCACCCATCGCTGGTTTCGGCAAATAAGCAGCATAAGATTTAAAAAACACCAGTACTATCACTAAAAAAGTTGCCGCAAAAACTGCTGCCATTGGTGTTTTAGCGCCAGCTTGCTGATTGACTCCTGAGCGAGTAAAAGAACCAGACCCTACATATCCATTGAAAAAACTCACGACTAAATTCGCTAAACCTTGCCCCACAAATTCTTGATTCGTATCGATTGTTTGGCGCGTCCGCAAAGCAATTGCTCGAGCGATTGCCACCGCTTCCACCAATCCCAAAATAGCAATTGCTATGGCACTAGGTGCTAATAATTTTAAATTATCCCAAGTAATATTTGGCACTTCAAAAGGTGGTAGTGCCTTTGATATTTCTCCAACCGTTTCGATCCCATGCGCAGCTCCACCTAACCAAATGGCAATCAAACTACCCACAATCATGGCTAATAACATATAAAACTTTGGCAATACTAGCCGGATCAATAAGGCAGAAACTAAAGTTCCTACTGCCACTGCAAAGACATACCAATTCGTCTCAGAGATATGCGCCGAAATATGTTTGATAATACCAATCATAGAAGTACCTGCTTCTATCGGAATTCCAAAGACATGTTTCAATTGCTTAAAAGCAATCAAAATCCCTGCTCCAGCCGTAAAACCAATGACAACAGAATGCGACACAAAATTGACCAATTTTCCCATACGGGCAATACCCATCGCCAATTGAATCACGCCCACCATGAAGGCAATCAAAATGGAATACATGATAAAGTCATTCGTGAAAGGGGCAAATCCCAAATGCTTTATAGCTGCAAAAGACATGATTGAAATAGCCGTTGTCGGACCAGAAATCATCTGATTCGAAGAACCAAAAAGTGCTGCTATTGGTGGCGCCAACATCGAAGCATAAAACCCATATATAGGCGGCAATCCAGCAATCATTGCGAAAGCAACCGACTGCGGTATAGATATAATTGTCCCTGTTATTCCTGCAACCAAATCCGCTGAGATCGTCTCTTTGGTCATTTTAGGCATCCATCCTAAGAATGGAAAAAATCTGTGAAGTCCCTTTACTTTACTCAAATTTAGAAATTTTTATTCATCCAAAATTTTTCCAAAAATATAACTTGCGCCCAATCGAATACCCAAAGGCTTAAAGCCGTCAGAATCATCATAACTATATAGGTGGTTCAAACTTTTGGTCACTAAAAGGTCTAGTTCTATTCGTTCAGAAATCCGATAATGTGCTCCTCCTTGAAGAGATATTCTCATCTGATTAAAGCCAAGCCCAGAATGATCCTTTATTTCTTTATTGGTTTGAATACAAAGCAGCTTACCATCTTCGACTCTCAAGTCCTGTTCCATTTTGTACCGAACATGGGTCGGCAATACTGGTGTACTCAACCTGGCGCCTACATTTATCTTAAAGCCGTCAAACAATTCATACTTTAAAGCAATAGGAATATGCAGTTCTACTAGACCATATTCGTTAGATTTCTGATTCCCAATTATTATATACACCGTAGAATCACAATAAGGAATATAAGAACCGCCAGGACTAGAATTCTGTGATACAGTATCTATAATTTCTTTTGACACTATCTTCGAGCTAAAAGAATGCTCCACATTAAAATGAAAGAAAGAAACTTCTAGCCCCGTATTGAGCTCCAAGCTTTTTGTTAAACTAAAATCGACGTGCCCGAAAGCGGAAACCTTGATCTGAGGATAATATCGATACTCGTATGAAGATCGGCGATTAACCACGCTAACTTCTACTAGGGAGTCGGGTAAGGCTTGGTAGGACTTCCCAACATAATCTTTATCGCTTAGATTGGAACCGGGTTTCATATACCCTACACCCAGACCTGCTGAATAATGAACCTGCGCATGAATGGGTTTTATCAAAAGAATTAAAAATAAACAAAGGAGATATTTCATAATAAATGATTTTAAAATGACGTAGAGAAAATTCATGAATTTTCGCTACTCATGAATCTCCTCTACTATTTATAACTATTCTTCTTTCAAGCCTCCAAACTCATCCATATTCTTCCGATAATATGTACGTTTATCTGGCGTAAAAGGTCTGGCAAACCACAATGGCCTTCTTTCTCCATTCGGGCCAGGTGCTGGTCGTGTCATTTTTAGCCATTCTCTAAAGTTTTCCATCGACTTATTGGTGTCCACAAAAATGTCTCCGTATTTATCATTTGGCCCTACATTTTCTAGGCGCACTCTTTGGTGCCAACAATGCATTCCACTGATTGGATCAGGATGAACGGCATGGGTAATATTTTGGTGTACTCCACCATCAGACCAGAAAATCCTTTTAGAATCCGCATCTGTACTTTCGAAAGGACGAATCCCCGAAATCGTCTGCATCTTCCAACCACCTTTACCATCATTTTCAATTTTAACGGTATTGGTGGCCCATCTATTTCCAATTTTATCTTCTGGACGACGCCATCTGCCAAGGTGATGTGATACGGCGACCACACCCGGTTTCATGCCTTCGGTTACCCAAACTTTATCTACGAAATAGCCAATGTCCGTATTCAATTTTATCAAGTCACCAGTTTTCAATCCAAAGCGATCTGCTTCTTGCGGATGCATCCAAACTGGATTTCTATTGGCAATTTCATACAACCATTTTGCATTTCCCGAACGGGAGTGAATCAAAGTTGGCAATCTGAAAGTTGGGACTAATACATACTCCCCTTTCTCTCTATCTAATTTATCTTGGTGAATATGGCTCTTTAAATAACGAGGAATCGCATATTCTGGCCACTTCCAATCCACCATGGTTTGGGAATAAAATTCTTGCTTGCGCGAAGGTGTGGGAAAACCAACCATTGGCTGACCTTTGATCATCACACCAATAGACTTATCGCCTTTCATGATGGTACCTGTCTTTTCTTCGACCGTCGTTCCTTCCAAATCTTTTTCCGTAAGGAGCTTTTCATTCTTTTTATAGCTGTACTTTTCTACTTCAAAAGCACCGAATTTTTTCATGTAATCCAACTCCGTTATTCCTTCTTCTTTAGCTTTTGCTGGAAGGCCTGGCACCCGCTCAAAAATATATTGGTGCCACTCGTCGATCGTAATTTTTTGTCCCGGATTTTTCATGGATTCAAAATACTTACGAATTCCCATGCTTCCATCAGGATCTATTCGCCAAGACAATTCAATCCAAAATTCATCTTCTTCCCATACTTCCCCTGGATTCGCTTCATACGTATATTCCACTTCTTTGCCCGCACGTCGCATCGCTTCTCGCACGACTGGCTGACGAAATGCCAACCACACGCCTCCATGAGTCGCATAAGAATTCAAGTCATGACGCTCTGCCGCCAAGCCCATTGGCAATACATAATCTGCATAAAAAGCCGTTTCACTCCAAGTCGGTGTCAAGGCAATATGTGTACCCACCATATTTTCATCCGTCAACGCTTCCATCCATGTGAAACCGTCAGGGTAAGTCCAAATCGGATTGAATACTCTTGTAAAGTATACATCCATTTTCCCTCTTCCTTCTTTCAAAAAGTGAGGTAACAATTGGCTCATTTCAAACATCGCCAACGGATACTCATCTGGAAAATGCACATCATTCCAAAACTTCTCTGGTGGTGGTGTATATGGTACAATGGGTTTCCATTTGTTCCAACTATTTGGAGAAGTCCCTCCTTTCGTTCCAACACTACCAGTGATCACACTTAAGAAATGTAGGCAACGAGACACGCCCCATCCGCCTAAATTTCCACTCGCTGCACTTCGCCAATTATGGCAAGCAAACTGCGTTCCAGCTTCACCAATTAAGACCGCTGTCTCTTTAATCATTTCAGCGGTAACACCACTTTCTTTCTCTGCAAATTCTGGTGTAAATTCTGCGTATTCTTCAATGACCTTTTCAATAAAAACTTCAAAAGTCTTTTCGGTATTTGGATGGATATTTTCCAAGTAACTTTCCCAATTGGTCCAGTTTTCCATATACTCACGATTATACAATCCTTGCTCCAATATTATCTTAGCCATTGCTAATAATACCGCCGCTTCCGTTCCCGGATAAGACGGCATCCAATAATCCGACATACTCGCCGTATTGGATAATCTAGGATCCATTGTTGCCAATTTACAACCTTTCATTTTCGCTTCAATAATTCGTTGAGCGTGTGGATTAAAATAGTGACCACTTTCCAAGTGCGCAGATATTAATAATATAAATTTCGCATTGGTATGATCTGGCGAAGGCCGATTATATCCATGCCATAAATTATATCCTGCACGTGCACCAGACGAACAAATATTCGTGTGGCTATTATGTCCATCAATCCCCCACCCTTTCAAAATCCAATCCATAAAACCTTCATGGCCTGGACGTCCTACGTGGTAAGCAATTTGGTTATGACGGCGCTCTTTAATCGCCTTCCGCAACTTCCCCGCGATATCATCCAACACCTCATCCCAAGACACTCTTTCCCATTCTCCACTACCTCTTTTACCCACTCTTTTTTGTGGATACAGCACTCGGTCTGGATCGGTTATTTGGTTAATGGTTGCAGGTCCTTTGGCACAATTTCGCCCTCTAGAACCGGGGTGATATGGATTTCCTTCCAGCTTTCTAATTTCGAAAGTTTCGGTATCTACATAAGCAGTCAATCCACAAGCACTTTCACAATTAAAGCAAGTCGTTGGAACTAAAGAATAGGTCTTTTTGACTTTTTTAGGCCAAGCAGTAGCTTCGTATTCTGTCCACTCGTTCCATTTTTTCCCTGGCGGAAATTTAGTTAATTCACCAGGCTTAGTCAATCTTTCGACGGGTGTTTCTTCGTCTTTGTGCAGGTTCGGAATGATACCGATTGATTCTGCTAGTTTTTCTATGAAGGATGGTTTTTTATGTCCCATTTTTTGTTTTTTTTTACGTCAATGCAATACGT
>JAUTBZ010160554.1:12937-52673 GCA_032361785.1 Lepetodrilus galriftensis | reverse complement strand
AAACGGGGCGTCATGGAGGTGTCTTCCTGACGCGGCATATTAAGCCAAGTTATGATTCCGGAGAAACTAAGAATTAACGCAATGCCAAGACTAAGTCGGGCGCGACTAAAAATAATTTCAATTAAGCTTGGCATTAAAAAGTCACCTTATCGCCAGCGAGAAGTCTATTCTGACCGGCTGTGATGACAAATTCCCCAGGGGTTATTCCGCTCACTTCAACGTCGGTTCCGTGCAGTGCACCGAGCTTCAAAAAAGATTTCGAAACATGGTCGTTTTCAAGCTTCCAAACAAAGGGTTTTTGCCCCGAAGGATCCACTATCGCCACCAAAGGAACCACCGTCTTCTTCTCTGCTTTGGTGGGAAACAAAATTTCGATATTCTCGCCTTCCCTCCAACCTTTTCCTTTCGGAATGTCGATGACAATAGGGTGAAGACCGCCTTCATTTGTCGCCAAGCTTTTACTTCGAATTTTCCCTTCACCCTTTTGAGATTCTCCGACAAGGATCACAGTATCCCCGGTAGTAAACTTGCTTAGCGTTTTACCCTCGACTTCGACGATAGCTTCCAGGCCTTTATCGCCGACGATGCGAACGACGGGATGTCCAGCACCGAGCACTTCCCCAACTTGAGCATAGACGGTGGTAATGGTCCCCGAAAAGGGAGCGTGAAGTCGGGTTTCGCCTCTCTTTCGTTTCGATTCTCTTAATGCTTGTTTCATCGCCTTCACGCCAGCTTGTGCTCTCTCTAATCCAGATTCAACTTTCTCAAGATTCGCCTTTGTTAACGCTCCTTCTTTATCTAGTTTTCGCGCTCTTTGTGCGTCCCTAGATAATTGGTCGCGTTCTTCGATACGAGCTTGAAGTGAGGCTTTTGCGGCTTGCACACCGATAGAAAATCCGCTTTGGTCCAGTCTGGCGACAAGGTCACCCGCTTTAACTTGATCTCCAACATTGACCTCACGGGTTATTAGGCGGCCTCCCATTGCAAAGGAAATACGGCTACTTGCATGGGATTTAATAACCCCCAAAGCGACGAGGGAGGCGTTGGAACTGGCTTCTTTTACGGCCTCTACCTTTACTTTGGTGAATCTATCTTGGTGTTTTTCTGGAACTTTTTGGTCCTGTAGGCAACCAGAAATCGTGAATAATAAAAAGACAAGATAGATTTTCATTCCAGCTCCGTAAACATCTAAACAGTACTTAGATTAATATCTAATCAGTGTCAAGATAGGGTTGAGGTTTAGGCATTGATGTCGTAGACTCGGAACATGACGAAGTCACGAAAATCATATCATCATGGCGATCTCCGCCAATGTCTTCTTAGCGAAGGACTGAAGCTAATAAAGAAGAAAGGTGTAAAAGGACTTTCTTTGCGTGCAGTGGCGAGGGCGGCTGGTGTTTCTGCGGGGGCTCCTTATCATCATTTCGAAAACCGTACCTCGTTAATGGCAGGAATTGCGCAAGACGGGTTTTCTTTACTTCTAAAATATGTCGTAGAGGCCAAAGGAAATGCTGAAGAAGGGATGGAACTCGTTGCGATGGGAAATGCTTATGCGAGCTTTGCGACTCAAAACCCGGACCATTTTCGAATCATGTTTCATCCTGATTTAGCGGAGCCTGGAGAATACCCTGGGGTTCAAGAGGCTGGTGACGCGGTGTTTGAAGAGTTGGTTTTTACCGTAATGAACGCCCAAGATAAGGGAACCTTTCCAAGCGGGGATATTAACCGTTACATACTTTTAGCTTGGTCTGTTGCGCATGGTATTTCGACATTATTGGTTAATGGTCCGTTGCAAAAGTTCGATAATATTGAATTTGCTCCTGATGAAATGGGCCGTATCGTTGTGGAAACACTCAATGCGGTAATGGTGGCAGCTCAAAAGGCGGAAAGTGCGGGTTTGGCTGACCTTAGCGCAGAACTAGAAGATTAGAATGATGCAACAAATTTCGCGTAGTTTGCCACGATGAAGTTGACACCTTATCAGTAAACTTTAGTATAAAAACAACCCTCTAAGTGATCCATTCATGTCCCGAAGTGCAAAGCGATTCATACAAAATTCGTTTACGAAGGGCTCGGTTTTCGATGGAAAATATCGAATCGACGAATTGATTGGGACGGGTAATTTTTCTCACGTTTTCAGGGCCCGCCACGAATCGATGGATAGGGATGTCGCGATTAAAATCTTGAAGCCAGAAATGAAAGATGCGGACCCTGGTTTGAGTGTACGCTTCATCAACGAAGTCAAGGTGGTCAGCCGTCTTCACCACCCAAACTCGGTTACCATTTTCGATTTTGGGGAAACGCAGGAGGGAATCCAGTACATGGTTCTGGAATATATTCCGGGAATCGACTTGGATGTTTTACTGGAAAAACGAACACGTTTCTCAGAAAAAAAAGCGATACATTTGATCGTCCAAGTTCTTGGAGCCTTGGAAGAGGCACACCGGCATAATATTATCCACCGCGATCTTAAACCTTCAAATATCATGATCACGAAAAACGCCAACGGAAAGCGTGTGGTAAAAGTGCTTGATTTTGGTGTAGCGAAATTCGTGGATAAAAGAACACCGAACTCTGGAACAGAACGGAGATCTACTCAATTCATAGGAACTCCGGTTTATATGAGTCCAGAACAAGTCTTGGGCCAAAGTGTTTCTCCGAGCTCAGATCTGTATTCTGTGGGTCTTATATTATATGAATTACTCACAGGCGATGTACCTATCGTCGCCAAAAATCTTGCCGGAGTAGCAAGGATTCATATAGATGAGGCGCCCATTCCCTTTAAGCGTATAAAGGATATATCGCATCCTATGCGTAAGATTATTTTGAAGGCAACGAACCGTTTTCCTGAGGACCGTTTTCATGATGCGAAATCATTTTCACGTGCCTTGCTAGGGCTTAACGCACCGAAATCGACGCGAAAGAGTGAAGTTTCCGAAAGTACACGTGCTTTTTTTCTAGATAGAGAAGCGGAAGCGGTACCTTTGATGGAGAGAACCAAATCCGATAAGGGTCATGAACAAAGGGCCAAACGTGTTAAGCGACCAACGATACCAGCTCCACAAGCGAAAATTGAACCGCGGCCATCTCCGAAAACGCTACAACTCGATATTCAACGAATCCGAGCTGTAGACCGAGCTCGACAAAACAAACCTGTCGACACTATCACCACCCATAAATTTGATATTTTTAGTATGGGTTTGGGGATTTCCTCTTTGTTTTTGTGCGCCTTTTTTTGGGGAAGCTTTGCACCCACGGAATCCATCCCATTACGTTTTTTATTCGCATTCACACCGGTAGTGATCGGTTTAATTGCAGTGAGCTTCTCCTCGGGAGCACGACGTCATTCGGGAACCCTTAACGAAAAATGGTTAGAACCGCTTTTTCAAAAATCGATTCCGATCTTCTTCACTTCCTTTCTTGTCTCCCTATTCGTCTTCCCCGAACACGCCGCGTTATCCATGAGAGATCAAGCCTCTTGGTTCTTACCAGAGACTTTAAAGACCGGTTTTCTCGGCATTATTTTTCACTCTTTAGGTTCCGCCTTCGCTGCTTTATTTTCTTTCGCTTCCCAAATTCTCCCATGGTGAACTAATGGCTCCGAGCGACATCATCAAGAAATATTTTAGGTCGGGAGTGGTTCTTGATGAGCGCTATCAGATCGAAAAATTGATCGGAGCTGGAGCCTATAGCGCTATTTTTTCTGCTATCGATTCTCATACTGGACAACGGGTTGCGATTAAAGCGGTCCCCCCCATAAATGATGGCGGGAAAAAAACATCCATTGGAAGATTCCAACGCGAAATGAAAGTGATTGGAAACATGCGTCACGAGACTATTATATCTCTCTTCGATTTTGGAGAGACTGAGGAGCTCATCGGTTATATGGTGCTCGAATATATTCAAGGACGGACCCTCTTTGATATTGTGGACGGCCATCCGATGACCACGCTGACGGCGATTGACGTAACCCGACAAATTGCTTTGGCGTTAAGAGTCGCCCATGGAAAAGGGATCATTCACCGTGATCTCAAACCACAAAACGTGATGTTGATCCCCAAAGGAGATGATTATCTCGTTAAAGTGCTTGATTTTGGAATGGCGAAGTTAACCCAAAACGTAGGCGGAGAGTCAATAAAGGAGCTGACTCGGGAAGGAATTGCGGTGGGAACACCGAGGTACATCGCCCCTGAACAGGCTCGCGGAAAAAAGGTGGGACCATATTCTGATCTCTATGCATTGGGTCTGTTGATGTACGAAATGTTTACCGGTGAGAGAGCAGTAAAAGCAGATACGATCGAGAGCGCTATTAGAACGCACGTTTCATCTAAACCTCATGCCTTCGAAGAGTTGGGATTAATACCTCTGGAAATGCACGATGTTCTTTACAAATTAACTTCCAAACCGATTTCTAAGCGCTACCAAAATGCGGAAGAACTGATCATCGATCTCAATCAAATCGAAAAGATTTTTAAACTCGATCCGACAATTGTCCATTCTTTCGATGATGACCCCACCACCGCATTTACGCGAGAACAAGCGAACCAGTCTCTTGTAGAATATCGAAACCGAAACCCACAGCCCCAAACAATTAAAGGAAAAGAAAAGAAAGAAAAAACAATCTTCCCGCCGATTTCTCTTTCTTCTTTTGATGGCGTAGGGCTCATCTTCCTGTTCATTGTAGGTCCTCTATCGTTTCTTTCCCTTTCTAGTCACCTCACTGGATGGAGTTATTTACCGAGATTTTTCATTGCATTACTCCCCATTTGGATCGCGTTGCTCACCCTGCTCGTCGGAAAAAAATGGGGTAGAGCACTTCCTTTTACACTCGCTCAACGTGCAGTTTTGCTTTCTGTTTTCGCCATACTTGGTTCCCATATTTTTGCACCTGGCGATTTAGGCATAGGTTTATGGAACGACTCGACATGGTTTCTAGCACCCTTCTCTTCGATTCCTGGAGTTGACTCCCTCAGTGAGTTTGTAAAAAACATGTCACGAGTCTATGTTAATTTTCTAATTTCTTTATCTTCTACTTTTTCACCGCGTTGATTTTAAATGTTTCACCTTAAAAAACGAATCGTCTTAATCGGCTTCACTTTTTTTTTCGCCGCTTGTGATAAAGATATTGAAGCTCCAACTCCCCTTCCCCATAAGGAAGTGGTCAAAGAGGAAAAGGAAAAAACGAAAAAAGAAACCAATATTACCAATTCAACCATTCCTTTTCTGGCCAAAGAGGGATTTCTAAGCGTTAACGGTATTTCTGTATCGCCCAAAGATTTTAATGAAAAAATGAAGCTTTTGGGAGCTTTCTCAAGTGTAATCAGTGAGACCGAATTAGACGAATTTGTAGGACAAAGCCTTGATGACCTTACTCATCGCACCCTACTTCGGCAATTAATTAAGGGACAGAAAGTTGACAAGAATGATGTGGACAAGAAGCTTTCAGAAATCAAAAAATCCACTTCAAATTTTGAGGAACATCTCCAAAAACTTGGTCAAAGCGAAGAAGAGTTAAGAATAGAAATAGAAGAGTCGATGAAAGCTACCGCTTTTATCGATGCTAAGATCCAGATAAGCGAAAAAGAATTACGGAGTTTGTACAAGAAAAACCTCCGCAATTATCGCCAAGATGCCCAAGTGAGAGCAAGCCATATCTTTTTTGAAACTAAAGATCCCAAAGATAAAAAGAAAATTTTAAAGAAAGCCAAAAAGGTATGGGAAAAGACAAAAAGTAAAGGCGCGGATTTTGCGAGCCTTGCTAAACAATATTCTTCAGGTCCTACCAAGAAAAAAGGAGGCGACTTGGGGTGGTTTACCAAGAAAAGAATGTTGCCGCGTTTTTCCAAGGTCGCCTTTAAACTCAAAGTAGGCCAAGTTTCTGCGCCAGTTTGGACAGAACGCGGTTACCATATTATCAAAGTTGAAGCTAAGAAAAAGGCGATAGTTCAACCCTTTGAAAAAGTCGAAAAAAGAATACGAAAAACCCTTCTTGCAAAAAAGAGAGCGGATAAAATCCGTGAGCTCGTTCGTGAAGCAAAAGCGAAAGGAAAGATCGTACAGAACGATAAACTTATTGTTCGAAACCCAGATTTTAAGAAGGCAAAAGGGATAAAAAAGAATCTTCCCCAAAAAGTACTTTTGCCGAAATAGAACTACCAGTCGACGTAATCGCCATCTTTGTTTTTCTTTTTCTTACTTTTTTTGGTCTTATTTTTATTCTTTTCAATCAACATCGTTTTCGGGCGAGTTGGTGAGGGAGTTTTTCGACGAGGAATCATTTTCGTTTTAATCTTTGGTTTTCTTCTCGACTCTTGAGGAGTTGGCTTCCCCGTCACATTGTCCGCCTCCAAACGATCATACATCCCAATCGCTGATCCGCCTAATTTGTACAGGTCCGCTAATTCGTGAGATATCGCAGTATTAGAATCCAAAATTTTCTGACTGCTATCGACCAAGAACCAATTCGGTGTTCGTTCCAAACGAGGAACCACTCTATTTGGGAAAATTAAGCCTGCGAGAAGCGATGCTCCAAGACAAAACACAGATGAAGAAAAAAGTCCTCTAGCCAATTGAGCCATCAAAGGTTCAACCACTCTTAGATGAGCGGAATTTCTTGTCCCTTCAACCAGTCCACCGATAAAAGGAAGTATCGGAACGGCTAGAATTGCGATCACGAATCGTAGACTGCCCTCCACTACTGACCCCAAAAGCGCGCCCACAGTCAGGAAACCGATAAAACCAAATACAATCGACATAATTCCAGAAACCACGATCGTCAAATACACACGTGACATCGCGAAACGGGGAACCACTGCTTTGGGAGCCTTGGGCCTCTCAAATTTCACATCTTCGATTTCGATCGCTTGGGGTGGTGGTTTCTGAACCGCAAATGAATCGATATCCACAGGTATTGGCGGAAGAGCAGGAGAAAAATCTCTATCATCTATCTCAATAGATCGGGATTCGACGCGACTCGTATCCAACGCATTTCTCTCAATAGTAGGTTGATACTCGACCGGATCAAACACCGCTGGAGGTTGAGGAGTTGGGGAGACTTGAGGGTTCTGGAAGTATTGTTGTTGGTTTCCTTGACCAGGAGGAGGTTGTTGAAAATGCGGTATTTGTTGTGGTTGAGGCTGTTGCTGTTGCTGTTGGGGCGGATAATAGGGTTGATGAGGGACAGCCGCAAACCCACCAGTTCTCGGATCAATCTGCCCATATTGACCAGAAGGGATATTAACAGGATAGCTACCACTTGGAGTCGCGGGATGATACCCCTGCCAAGAAGGAGTCTGACTTGAATAAAGCTCATATCCTCCAGAGTTCCTTTCCGTTTTCTGATTAAATATGAATTGTTCCAACACATCACTCATTTGATCTGCGGTCTGAAAACGTTCACTCGTACGTTTTGAGGTCGCAATCCTAACAATTTCTTGAATACGTGGGTGATGTCTCAATAAATCCGGTAATTGTAGGGGTTCTGGACTGATTTGCTGTGTAATCAACGCCATCGTTGAATCACCCGACACGGCCGGTTTACCACAAAGCATTTCGTATAGAATGAGTCCCAAACTGTAGATATCACTTGCCCCTGTGAGCATTTCCCCACGTACTTGCTCTGGACTCATATACCGCGGAGTCCCGATGAGTTCTCTTTCCCCATCTGGTAATCCGATACTGGTAAGCTCATTTGTCTTTGGATCGAGAAGTCTAGCCACGCCAAAATCTAAAACCTTTACAAAGTCATCGTCGGTTCCGATTTTTGTAATCATAACATTCGCAGGCTTAAGGTCTCTATGGACCACCCCACGTTTATGAGCTTCAGCAAGTGACTTTTCGATTTTAAGTGCGAACTTTGCGGCTCTTGACGCATCCTGTGAGCCTTCTCTTTTGAGAATTTGTTTTAACTCTTCACCTTCCACATATTCGAGAATCATATAAAGACCCCCGTCCTGAGTTTTACCAAAATCGTGAATCGTCACCGTATTAGGGTGTTTCAGCTTCGAGATAATTTTAACTTCACGATGAAAACGCTCGATTGCGCTATAACTTTGCGCCACCGCAGAAGGACGTAGTATTTTAAGAGCGACCTGCCGATCCATCGTCTCTTGAAAAGCGAGGTAAACCATACCAAAACCGCCACGACCTAGCTCTCTTAGGATTCTATACTTTCCCTCAAAAATTTGACCCGGGACCAACTGATACTCGGCGTCCATATGGCTCGCCATTCACACTCCTTTTTTGTGTTCACCTTCCTAACTTAATGATATCAGTGAATTTAGACATGTGTCAAACCTTACGACAAATGGACCACATATGGATTTTTTCTCAGATCCGAGTTTCGTTCTAATAAGCGCCTCAATGTTGATGGGCGCTCTACACGGAGTACTCTTCCTTCAGTCCGCTCATGACAAATTAACGGACTGGAAAGGGAATCTAGGATGGCTCATTGGACACTTCGAAAAAACCCCTTTCAAGAACCTTGTTCCGCTTCTTCTGGGCGTAATTACGCTGTTTGAATTGATTAGCGGCATTGTTGCTATGGTAAGTATCTACTTTTCTCTCAACGGAGAAATGGGGGTAGCTTCTTTCGCAGCGTTTCTTTCTTTGGTTACTTTGCTTCAGCTTTTCACAGGGCAACGTATCGCTAAAGACTATGAGGGCGCTGGAGCCTTGGTCCCTTATTTTTTGGTCTCGGTTTTATGGTTATTCGTGATTGTGATTTTCCAAATAATTTCCCTACTCAATCAGGTTCTATCTTAAGTACCCAATACTTTCCTGAGCGTTTCCATTACGGCTCCCCTCATTTCGGCCGCACTCCCAAAACGCTCAGATGGATTTCGAGCGAGCGCTTTTTCGACGATTCGAATAAATCGATCCGAAACACCTTTTCCCTTCATCTTTTGTGCATCAAACACAGGATATTCACCCATAGATTGTGGATCAATAAGTGTCACGGCTTCCCACAAGGTCACACCTAGGGTGTAGATATCAAAACGGGCATCGATTTCAGATTCTCTTCCCTTTGATGATTCCGGTGCAGCGTACCCCATCGTAATACAACCGGCGGTGGGTTCTGTCGTTTTATCACCCAGCTTCATCGTCACAGCTCCAAAATCGACTAGGGTGAAATAATTTCCGTTGCTGGCTATCACGTTTGCTGGCTTCATATCTTGATAAATAAAATATGCGCTTGTTCCATCAATCAAAAAAGGCTTGTGGAGTCTCACTAAAAGAGTGAGTAATTCACGAGCAAGAGTTAACAAGTTTTCTTCTAGATTCTGCCTAAAAGAATCCTTCCGCATTGTTTTCGAAAATATTTCTCCGCTAATAAGCTCCAAAACGAGAAAGGGTTCTTTCTCCAGGAGTTCTTCAGAAATCGAAAAAGGATTCTCGTCTTTTCCGTAGGTCTCTTTTAAGGTAATCGATCGATCATAGAAAAAATGATTTGGACTAGGGATGTTATTCAACCCTTCATTCCTAAATCTTACGATAATCTTCTTCTCCCATTCGAGAATAGCTCTCGTTTTTTTTATGAATTTTTCCGCTTCTTCTTGAGTATATTGAAAATGCTTTGCATTCCGACCTGAATCGTATCTTGTGGTTTTGATCAGAACACGATTATTCGCGCAAAGAGTATCCACGGCATCGTAAATTACGCCCATGCCTCCGCTGTCCGCGAAAATATCACGAATAAGGTATCGACCGTTAAAAAGACTCTGTTTCACGACGAAGCTATGTCAAATTTAATCGCTAAACAACCGGCGAGTACAATAACATCTCCAGAGTTTAAACGGCGACGGTCACCAAGTCCGAGTAATTCGTTATTCACTTGTGTTCCCGCATTGCTGACCACATAAAGTGTATAATTTTTATTTTGTCGGTAAACGTAAACATGCTTACGAGAAATAGATGCTTCAGAATCGAAGTCGCTAAGGTCAAGATCAGGATAGGCATCCGAAAGGGGATCCTTTCTTCCAAGCAGGGTTTCGTCGGTTTCTATATAATACTCAAGTACTGGCTCCCGGTTCATATAGACCGTCAAAGACGCTGGGTTTACAAAAGTACCGGGCTGGGGAAGTGGTTCTGAGATAGGCCGGATTTTTTCTTTGCTTTTAAACATCGCCCGAAATTGAGCTGAACCGGTAATTCCTGAAGCATCTACGTAAGAATCTTCAGAAAGCGATTCCACCACTTCATTGGGAATTTTTGTGGGTTCATGAGTCTCAACAAAAGAATCTTGAGCTTCGATGGTAGAGCGAGATGTATCAAGATCTTCAGAAATTTCCGGAGGAGTTGATACTAATTCTTCTCCCATTGGACCAAAACCCTCGATAAACTCTGGTGTTCCTTCGGTATACGCTTTGCCATCCAAAGGTGAATACAACGCCATCACAGCCACCTCAGATTCTTCATCAAGAAGATCGGGAAAGGTGGAAAGATCAACCGCTCTTGTATCGACTTCGGAAAACTCAGAAAACTCAGAAACCTCTGCACTTGATACCGCTTCCAAAGCCGCTTCTGGAAAACTATCTTCTTCAAAAGCGTCGTGAGAAGACGTCTCCAAGAATGCTGCTACATTTTCCTCAGGAGAGAGAATTTCTCCCTCCGCCGGTGGTGTTAAGCGCTCTCCACAGACTTCACAATGTTCTGCATTGGAGGCATTTGACGTTTCGCAAACTGGACATATTATCGGTTCCAAAGTTGAATCCTTCGTATTAATGAGATTGACACCAATCCGAGCTCGCCATCATCGACGCCTCAGTTTTCATGCCTTCAAGTTTTGTTTTTATTTCACTGGGTTGAAGTCGGATATTGTTTCCGCTTTGGCAAGTTTTGTTACCGTCATATTTCATATTCGCACCAATCGCTTCAGCGGCCATCGACTTACATTTCGAAACATTCCGATTCGCACGATGGACTCACGTTCCATAAAACGTGTAGCTTTATCAAAAGCAATCGAAACAAGATCACTCTTATCTATTATCCATTCTGCGTGATTCTCTAAAGTGCCATTGTCTATCTTTTCACGCAGATTCTTCGCACGCTCTGGATTAACCCCGCATCCCCATAATATAGAAGAAAATACGTAGGATGCGATAAGTACGTAGTTCATAGTGACCTCAAAGAATAAACTTGGCTTTTTTATAACACGGAGTAGAAAACCCTAAAAGAGTCCTTCATCAAAACTCCATATTTCCTTCCCATCCTTTTTTTGAACCTTTTTCTTTGAGCTCATGGCATGGGCTCGATCTGTCGAGCTATTGAGCTAACTCGCCTTTAGCGCAGCCTCTATTCTATCTCGAGCTACACCACTTACGTTATCACGGTTCTTCTCCAAGAAAGCTTTTGCATCTTCAACACGTGTTACGCGTTGGAGGTCGATAAGTGCAAGTTGGGTTTGGACGGAATGAAGATAGGGCGACCCTTTACGAAGCGCCTTATACATTTGCTCAGCTTCATCATACTTTCCGAGCTCATACTTCACGTTAGCAAGATTGAAATAGAGACGATCACGAAATGCGGGGGGAACCAGACTTAGAGCACGTTCAAGCACCTGTTCCGATTCCCGATATTTTTCCATCGCAGAATAAATCAGCGCCAACTTGTTGAGCATCTCCGCCCGTGGACCAAAACGACGTAAAAACCATTGTGAACGATAAAATTCCAACATTTCTTTTTGATCGTTTTTTTGAAAACGTATAGAAAACTCTTTTTCAAATTGAAACCATTTTTTGTGCACAAGAGACGGAAAACCAATATAGTATATCGGAATCCAAAGCGTAAAAAGCGCAAGTGCCCACAACGGAACTTGAAATTGTGTCCATAAAATCGCCATCGTAAAAAGAGACAAAGGTATGAGCCATTTTTTGATATCGATTGTTCCGCCACTGGACATTGCAGCTCCATTCACAAAGTTGTCCGCCATTCTACCGTTTCGAGATTGAATTACCAATGCACCCTCCAAAGTTTGAAATAATTTCTGGTTCCACACTTGGTGAACCCAATTTGTACGCCTTTAGCACCGACCAGCACCGCATTCTTCTTGACTGTGGAACAGGCTATGATCGTCCCTTCGATGTCTGTTTTCTTTCTCATGCTCATTTAGACCACTCCATCAAACTCGATGAAATTGCTAAATCGAAAAATATTTGGATGTCAGAAAATACCAAGTCTTGGCTCCATCAAACAGGACGAGCGAAAATACGTGTACATATTGAGTCAGACAAAATTAAAATATTTAAGTTCCATAAAAAATACGATTTCGGCGATATTTCTATTACTCCCCTTCCTTCTGGCCACATAAGTGGATCGGCCATGTTTCTTTTGGAAAGCCAAAACTATCGCGCCCTCTATACTTCAGATTTTTGTTTGCATCCCATCGATGAGGTCACGCCTATTGAATTAAACATAAATAATATCGATCTTCTCATCAGCGAATCCTCACTTTCAAATCTTCGTATTGAACAAGGTGATCTTTTAGAAAACCGAAGAAAACTAAAGGCGTTTTGTGAACTTGAGGGACCCTCATTAATTATTACACGAAGGGTTGGAGACCTCGATCTCATCAAAACACTTGCCCACACTTTCTTAGTGCACGAAAATGCACTTGGATCTACCCTTCATACTGACGCCAAACAGCTTCTATCTGTAAACCAGAAAATTATCGTTGCGGGCAATCTAGAATTAGGCACGGCTTCAGAACAACTTGCCACCTCCTTGCTTTCCAATCCCAACGCAAATATCGCGTTAATCAATGGCGTACAACGAACCAAAGAAGGAATTGGGCTCCTCAAAACTGCGCGTAGATCTAGAATACAATGGGGATATTACTCGGGAAGACTCCGCGCCAAGGTAAGTGCAATCTCCCTGAGAAATCACCCAAGTAGAGAAGAAATCGTCTTTTTTATTGAAAAAATCAACCCCAGAAAAACTATGATCGTCCATGGACCAGATTCGGGCAGATTTGCCATCGCTAAATTGCTTAAAAAACGAAATCAGCCGTGTATCGTGCCCTCGTATGGATACGTCTATTCGTTCGGGAATACGATTTAAGATTCTTAAAATCGAGATAAAAAAAACGGGCCGTTCCCGGCCCGTTTCCCAACTTCCCAACTTCCGGATTTTGTGTGTCCTACCTCACTAATCCTAAGTTAGACGATCCGCTCGAAAGCGGCTCTATTTTCTATTTAGAAGCACTGACCCAAAAAGGATTCAACACTCGACCCGAAAGAGAGCAAATACAATGCCACCTTTCCCAAATCCCTTAAGCACCCGTTATCAAGCGATTTTGACGGATTTTGTGATCCAAATGCCACAAGTGAGGTTCCAAGACCGTGCCATACATACCTCACCCCACAAACTGTGGGTCACTAAAACCTCACTCTGCCAAAGCAATCTGGACATTTATGAACATCGTGCCAGAATTACAGCGATTCGAACCCAAAGGTCCTCAAAGTATGAACACAAAACCTGAAAATATTCATGTCCTCCCGACTATTGATGACTTGGATAACGCTTGTTTTGACCAAACTTGTGTTTGGATCGTGGACCAACGCATTCCTCTAAACATTCAACAAAAAATTAAGAATCGTAGTCATCAAGTCCTGCTCATCGACGCTGGAGAACACCTCAAAAGCCTCTCCTCAATCGAGGATATTGCGAATACTGTCCTTACTTTACGGAGTTCACGCCCGCTTACACTTTTCGCGGTAGGAGGTGGCGCATGTGGAGACGCCATTGGGTTCCTCGCTTCAATTTTGTGGAGAGGTGTAGACCTGGTTCACATTCCCAGCACTTTACTTGCGATGATCGACTCCAGTATTGGGGGTAAAAGCGCGGTCAATTTAGGAAGCGCGAAGAACCAGTTAGGAAGCTTCTACCGTGCTCGTGATATTTATCTCATTGAAGAATTGTTGGAAACAATGCCTGATAACCTTAAAAGAGAAGGATTGGGGGAGATGATTAAATCCGCCTGGTTAGATTCTGATCGATTAATCGACCAAATCGGGAATCTGCAAATAACCAGCCCCCCACCTGAGTGGATGAAAGCGATAGAAAATATCGCAAATTTCAAACTAAAAATCGTGGAAGAAGACCCTTTTGATAACCTTGACATCAGAATCCAACTCAACTTTGGACATACTGTAGCCCATGGAATCGAACGGTTATTGGGAATCCCCCATGGAGAGGCGGTAGCTTGGGGACTTCTGTCGTCAATCGAAATTGCCCAAAAATATGGATTTGCCCAACACCATGCAGAACTCCTTTTCCAACAATTAAAACATATCGTTCGTCCTCATGGCGGGATACCAGCACTCTCTGCAGATGCGTTTGTTGAGGTCCTAAAAAGAGACAAAAAACGAAAAAATGGAGTATTACGATCCATTATTTTAACTACCCCGGGGGCCTTTGAGATAAGAAGTGATGTCTCAGAAATGGAGTGGCTAGAAGCACTAAAAAAAGTTTATGCTCGCATTAACCAACCTTGGACGATTTCCTTTCCAAACGCCGTCCCTGTTACTATTAATCCGCCTTGCTCAAAATCTGAATATATTAGACTCCTTAGTTGTAAAACAAACACAAGCACCACTTTGGAAAACGACGATACTTTTTTCGCAAGCCAAATCTTTCAGGATCAAGGCAATATTGTTCATGTAGGAGAGGGGGCTACAGGATTCCGTTTCGCAGCAATTCAAGCCGCGTTCACCGGTCGTGAAGTCGAGTTTACGTTGTCTAAAAATCTGTCTCATCGCACTCATGTGGAGCTTTGGGATCTCTTACTTACCCAACGAGTTAAACATGAGAGAACAGAACACTCTCTTTTCATTCAAGGAAAGAAAGCCTCAAAAGTAACGATATCACTCTCCAATCAAAGCACTTCACATATCGCATCAGGCATCGCGCTTCTTGCTGCACATAATGTCGAGGTAGATCTTAAATGGACAAAAATCGCGAGTATGCCCTATTTCGAGATGACCTTAGATTTTCTCGAACAAGCGGGCGCCGAAATCCTCCGTAAAAATCAACATGTAAGAATCACGCCCATTGAGACCTTTATACCACCTACCATCGATGTCGATGCTGGAGCCTATGCGTACTGGAAAATTCTAAATACACTCGGCGCGAAAGCCAAAATCCTCGGAAACCTTACTGTACTTCGACAGCCCGATTTTGCGATCGATCTCATTCTTGACACCCTTCAAAACTCAACCGAGCTTATCAAACTTAATATTAACGAAACGCCGGACTTAGGACCCGTCTTAGGGGCCTATGCCGCTGTCGCTAAAAAAGATATCCAGTTCGTGGGTGCAGAACATTTGCGTAATAAAGAATCCAATAGGATTGAAGACTTTGTAAACATGCTTACCACTCTAGGTGTAAAATGTGAAACCAGTGATGATGGTTTTACGGTCTATGGCGCATCCTCAACCCTAATAAGTGGACAAGTCCGCTGTTGCAACGATCATCGTCTCGTCATGGCAGCGACTATCTTAGCCCTCGCGATTCCTCTCACACTCACAGACCCAATGAGTATTTCAAAGTCCTATTGGAATTTCTGGGACGATCTTAAAAGTGCAGGATTTGAACTGAATTAACCCACTAATTGTTTCTCAAATTAGAGATTGCTGAGGCAACCTCTTCCGCGATCGAACCGTATTCTACTCTTATCATTTTCATTCGGTTGGCTAGTATAATATTCGCTCTGAGTCATCAATACCACGACCTAGGTGCCACAGAATGTATGATGAACCACCTCGGATTTCTCTGGTGGTTTTTCAAAATTTGAATTTACATCAAAGGGATGTGTTATTGCACTCCACATCGATTCCAAATACTCAGAATTACCACGATTAGACTCGTCAATAACCTTTTGAATCTGATGATTACGTGGGATGACATAAGGATTAACCTCTTGCATCCTTTTTACTCTTAGTGCTTTATCCCCTCCTTTTTCGAAAGCGATTCGCCAGCCTTCCGTCCAAATTTGGGCCCCTTCCCTATCATTAAATCGCTCCCAGATAACATGATCAGGAGCCCCCATCGCCACCCTGTTCAGGGCAGAAAAAAACAAGGTGTAGTCTACATTTTCTTGGGTCATTTTTTCTAAACTGACTCGAATAAAGCTTTTCGTTTTTTCATTCACCTTTTCGAATCCGAATTTTAACCCCATCTTTGTGTAAAACTCCTTCTGAAATATTTCGGTGAACTTTTGAAGTTCGTTTTCCGCTTTTTCGATTTGGTCTGTCTCGGAACCTGAGAGCAAAGGAAGAAGTGTTTCTCCAAAACGTGCAAGATTCCAATTTGCCATCTCGGGTTGACGATTCCATGCATAACGTCCCTCACGGTCAATTGAGCTAAAGACTTTATCGGGTCGAAATTCATCCATAAAGGCGCAAGGTCCATAATCAATGGTCTCGCCTGAAACACACATATTATCAGTATTCATCACGCCATGAATGAATCCCAAACTCATCCAAGATGCGATTAACGTGGCCTGTCTCTTTATCACTTCACGCAGAAAAAGAAGATATCGCTCTTCCTTCGCTTCCTTTAATAAGTCAGGAAAAGAGCATTCCATCGCATAATCGGCAAGCAAAGAAAGGTCGTGGGTATTGCCCTCTACGGCAACGTATTGAAAACTTCCAACACGAATATGACTCCTTGCGACGCGACAAATAATCGCACCTTCCTCGATCTTTTCCCGACGAATTTTCATTCCACTTTTCACGATAGCCAAAGCACGTGTAGTCGGCACACCCAAAGCATTCATCGCTTCACTGACGAGAAATTCTCGAATCGCGGCACCTAAAGTACAAAAACCATCACCTCCACGAGAATAAGGAGTTCTCCCTGAGCCCTTCAAATGCAGTTCACGTTTTTGTCCGGAGGGATCGATAAGTTCACCGATAAGCCGCGCTCTGCCGTCACCTAATAATCCGGCCCAGTGTCCAAATTGATGGCCGCCATAAGCCATTGCTATCGAGGGGTCCCCTCCCAAAGTTTCCTTCCCTGATAAAATATTTAGAGCCAATGGTGTCTTCAACCAATTTCTTTCGAAACCCAACTCTTCTTCAAGTTTACTATTCGAAAAAAAGAGAGAAGGGTTTTTAAATGAACTAGGACTTAGTTCTTTATATAAAAGGGAAGGAAGAGTGGTAAAAGACAACTTCTTAAAATGGGTCATAGGCTCTAATAGATTCGGGAACTCTCAAAAAACTTGGATTCTAGCGCAGTTAAGCTCTTCTTTCTTCAGTACACCGATAGGGGAAGTAAACTCTTTCAAACCGTGCTCCTCCAATAATTCGATAACCTGTGGCGACGCTTCTGGGGATACTGCAACCAAGAGACCACCACTCGTTTGGGGATCTGCGAGAATATATTTATCCCTTTCTGAGATCTCGCCGAGATGATGAGCATAGCTTTCTAAATTCCGTTTCGTTCCACCAGGAATGGATCCTTTTTCCAGATAAAAATCTAAATCCGTAAGCAGATTTACTTTATTAACTTCTATCTTAGCATTGAGTCCGCTTCCTTCAGACATTTCGCCGAGATGACCAAGCAATCCAAAACCCGTAACGTCGGTCATAGCATGTACGCCGGGAATTTTAGCGAGATGAGCTCCAATGCTATTTAGCTTCATCATAGATTTCGCACCAACTCCAAAATCTTTTTCTCGAAGAATACCTTTCTTTTCTGAAGTTGAAAGAATGCCGATACCCACAGCTTTAGTGAAGAAAAGAAGGTCCCCTTCTTCAGCAGTATCGTTTCTTTTTAGATTTTTAAGATCCACCAATCCGTTTACCGCTAACCCAAAAATAGGTTCTGGGCTATCGATACTATGACCGCCAGCGAGCGCCACTCCGGCCTCGTCGCAAACCGAACGTGCACCCGCGATAACCTCGCCGGCAACTTCTGGTGAAAGCTTATCAATGGGCCAACCTAAGATAGCGATAGCCATGACAGGCTGTCCGCCCATCGCGTAAATATCGCTTATCGCGTTGGCGGAAGCAATGCGTCCGAATTCAAAAGGATCATCTACGATAGGCATGAAAAAATCGGTGGTGCTCAATAAGACGCTTCCATTTCCAAGGTCGTAGGCTCCGGCATCATCACGAGAATTATTTCCTACGAGCAAATTTTCGTAAGCTCCTGGAGAACTGTGTTGATTCGCTAATATCCTATCTAGAATAGCTGGAGACAATTTGCATCCACACCCCGCCCCGTGACTATATTGTGTAAGGCGAATTTTTTCTTTTTTCATTATTCTATCTCTTCACTAAATTTAATAACTTGTGTTACTACTTCGATATCGTCTAAACCATCATCAATTTCTAAGTAGTAGACCTTATCTTGGTCCCTTTTTGATAAACCATATTCATAGGATTTATCATAGTAGGCCAACGCTATTCTTGCGGCAGATCGTATATCACCTTTTTCTAATAGCTCGCCCGCGATGCGACGTTGTTCGGAACCGAGACGTTTTTCGATCCGCCGAAAACTATCCAAAAGCCCTTCTTGGTCAGCATCACCATAGACCTTTAACAACCAGTCGAGACGTTTTTCAACCGATTTTTTTATGAAGATAACAGGTGAAGACCGAATTAAATCGAATAAGGTCTGAGGTACCCGCACCCTTCCCACTGCTCGAGCTTCATCTTCGATCCAAATCGGAGCATTCCCGTGCTCGCTTAGTTCGAAGGCGAGTTGATTTTCGAATTGTTGTTGGGTGGGTTGGATGGGTAAACCAAGTGCGCCGAAAGCGGAACCACGGTGATTCGCCAGGCCTTCGAGGTCGATCACAAACCTTCCCCGAGCGCGTAAGTCCCCCAATATTTGGGTTTTGGCGGCCCCTGTGTGCCCACCGATGACCAGCAGTTTCATTTCTTTTTCGAATTCTTCGAGCACCCAATTACGAAAACTTTTGTACCCACCTTCGATAAGCGAGACCTGAAATCCATAGAGCTCTAAAAGCCAACCCACAGCATTACTGCGCATTCCACCGCGCCAGCAATGAATCACGAAAGGTTTCGCCTCTTTTGGGTGTCCACAAAGTTCGTGAACACGTTCCACGATAGCTTTCATTTTTGGACCGATAATATCCAACCCTAAAAGTATCGCTGGATGACGTCCTTTTTTTTTGTAGGCGGTACCTACAACTACGCGTTCTTCATTAGAAAATAGGGGAAGGTTGATCGCGTCAGGGAGATGTCCTTTTTCAAACTCTCCGGGAGTGCGCACATCAAACACAAGCGTGCCTTCTTTTCGCAACCCAATCGCACGCTCTATATTTATCTTTTTTATCGACATAGACCATGGTTTACCCGTTTCCTTAGAGAACTTAAACCCTAGATAGAAATAGAATTTTAAGGCAAGGTGTTTAATCCGAATAGAAGAAGATCTTCCTTGATACATCACGAAAAGAAATTTGGTAAACTTACAATCATGGTGGTGTCCTTTCTTGGGACTCTAGGCCTTGCATTCAGTCTTCTTTATTTTATTGCAACCCTTCTCGTCTTCATTCCCGGATTCGCATGGGTTGCCAAAATCATGGTCGGAGATGAAAAGTCCATGAGCTACGGACTATTTGCGCTCACGCTTCCCTGCCTGTTAATGATCACGCACCTTTACTTCAGAACGCGCCTTGGAATCTGGCTTTTTGAACGCGGAAATTACTCGCTCGCAAAAGAGTATTGTACACGAAGACAACACCACAATCTTCTTCGAAGCAAAGCAGAAGCCCTTGCCAATCAGAGTGTTCTTCTTGCCTTGCTGATCCAAAATGGCGATTGGAGCAATGCGAAAACCTTTGCACTTTCTCTAAATCCCGCTCGGAAAAACCCATGGTTTTGGTATTGGGAGGGTTGGGTTGCAGAGCTTTGGTGGCGCTTGGATGACAAAAGAAGTTTAGAAGCACGCTTCAAAAAACATGGTAATTCGAAAGGGAAATTCGGAATGAGATACGAATCTTGTCGGACCCAGTATTTTTTTGAAGAGGGTGACATCTCGACAGCAACACAGGCTTATGAGCTTGGAAGTTGGGGCTCGCAAGATGCTCGAATAAAAATAGCTTTTGCCACCCTTGAGAATAATCTTCGCGCAGAAACCCAAACAGCCTGGGAAGAATATTTAAGAGAAATCCCAAGTGCACAAACAGAGTTTGCCTTATTATTTTCGGAGCCTATCTTGGCTGGTATCAGTGATCCGCGTTCACTGAGATTACTAAAACAATGCGCGCAAGAGGAAGAATAATGGCCACACGATTTGAAAAACCCGACGAAATTACAGAAGTACTCAATCAAGTTAAAGAGATCACGGTTTTTGGACTCAAGGCTGGTGTATCCTCAGAAGTGGCGGAATACATGAAAGAGGCCGGCTTCGACTTAATTGGTATCAATCCAAAGAAACCTGAGGTGGGTTTTGAGATCTTCGAAAATCTGAAAGAAGCCCCCAAAAGAGATACGCTTGTGATGTTTAGAAGAGGTGACGCGTTGATGATGCATTTGGACGAGGTGGTCGAATACGCGCCACAACGCGTTTGGTTACAACTTGGGATCGACAATGAAGAGTTCTCAAAAGCCTTGGTCGAAAAAGGGATCGATGTCATCGCGAATCGCTGTATCAAAATAGAACATCGTAAGCGAATTTAGTAAATATCCCACATTTCGAAAAGAGATTCTGAATAAAACAAATGTTGTGATAACGCAGATATTTCGGCGGATTGCATTAGTAAAGTTTCTGCCTACTCGAGTTGTTATAACGGGCAATAAGGAATCACGAAATCGCTTTTAGAGCCTGTCGGACGTCGTTGATAATATCATCATAATGTTCAACTCCGACAGAAAGACGAATCAATCCCGGCGAAATGCCGAGTTTCGTTTTTTCTTCAAGTTCTATTGCAGCATGGGTCATTGTGGCCGGATGTTCTGCGAGAGATTCCGTACTTCCCAAACTTACAGCTAAATGAATGAGTTTTAAGGAATTGAGAAATTCGAAAGCAGCTTTTTCGCCGCCACGTACTTCAAAAGAAATGATCGAGCCAGGAGCCAAACATTGCTTACGATAGATCTTGTAACTGGGATCTTCTTTTTTAAGTACACCAAGGTAAATCACTTTTTGAACAGAAGGATGATCAACCAAAAAATCGGCCACATATTGTGCGTTTTTCATTTGTGCGGTCATGCGCATTTTCAACGTTTCTAGAGAACGCATTAAAAGCCAACCCGTCCATGGTCCAGCCATAGTTCCCATGAAGGTACGCATCCCTTTTATCGCACTAAGATGTGCCTCGCCTCCAACAACTGCACCTGCGATCACATCACTATGTCCGCCAATAAATTTAGTTGCGGAATATATTATAATATCGGCGCCATGTTCAAGAGGATGCTGCCACAAGGGTCCTAAAAAAGTATTGTCTACCATCACCACAGGGCGATACTCTTCGGTAGCAAAGGAATGTACGAAATCCGAAACTTCTTGGATATCTACCAAAGCGTTAGTGGGATTTGCGGGTGTTTCGATAAGAGCGGCGGCGACGCGACGATTTCCTACCTTTTTGCGAAGCTCATCTTGGTCAAAACCACAACACGGAATGGAAATGGCGAGGACATCAAACTCGTTAAGCACATGTTTGATAAAATGATTTGTGCCACCATAAACCGGTTCTGTGTAGAAAAGTACATCTCCTGGTCGACAAAAGGTAAAAAGGGATGTGGAAATTGCAGACATTCCACTTTCGAAGACAGCTGCAGACTCCGCATCGTCCCACAAGGTGAGTCGGTCTTCCAAAACCTCTAAATCTGGATTATTGAGACGACTGTAAATGAGCCCCAACTTTTCGTTGGGAAGAGGATCACGCAAGCCGTATGCGAGTTCGAAAAAAGCTTTTCCCTCCTCTGCATTCTTAAACACGAAAGTCGAAGTTTGGAAAATAGGGGGTTTAATCGCCCCTTCTGATAAATGTGGATCGTATCCATATCTCATCATCATGCTTTCGGGGTGCATCGCTTTCCCATCGATTTCTTTTCTACGGTGCTCACTCATGATATTACCTCTAGTGAAAATAGTCTCTACAGATACAAAGGTTTTCGTTCGCATTACAATGTTGAATTATAAAAAATGAATGTTTTTTGAATCTTTTCGATCCTTGCCCCGTAATATAGGAACATAACCTATGGAGAAAAAAATGAAAAAATTAATAACGTTGATGATTTTACTTTTAGTCAGCCTTTCGATCGCTTGTGGCGGAGATGATGCAGAAAGCATTAGCTGTGAAGAAGCTGCGAAGCTCACCGAAGATTCGTGCAAGGATTCAAGCGCAATGGGATCGATAAATGTTAAAAAATGTGAGGCGTCCGATAAGAAAGACGAAATCGGGGCATGCGTTGAGGACAATAAAGATAACTGCGAAAAAATTACACAATGTTTAATTGCTGTTGCTTTGAGCAAGTAACCCCCGATTTAGTTCGCAAACCCAAAAGCGTGTAAAGAACAAGAGTGCATAAAAGCACCCTTTTTTTTGATCTGTTTTTGGTGAAAAAAAAACCGCTTAACGCGGTGAATAAATCAGATGAGGGTTTGACTAATATCTTTTAAGTGCAAGATAGCCGATAATGCTCGAAACCACACCGTTCCCTGCAAGCCAAACGTGATCCAATACTCCGCCCATTGAGGGAATAAAAGAAACATCAGATGTGATCCAGAAGGTTTCGGCAAAAAGGAACCCTGCAAATCCAAACGATTCCGGCGACGACATAACGAGCTTTTGATCCGAGGAAAGCTGCAGCGAGCATTGGAATTGCTGCACTTCCGAGAATTGCGCTCTGCGCAAAACCGAGTCCGAAAATACCTTGGTCCCATTCGGCGAAAGGTCGGGCTACAAATCCAACCACAAAACTCATCGCTCCGAAGTCACCAATGAAAGGAAGAAAGAAAAGCCCCGCTGAAAAGAACCCAGCTAAACCTAAAACCGTAGCTGTTTGTTTTGTACTCACAATGAGTAAAGCATCTTTGCGACGTACACGAAGCATAAGTAAGCCAGCAAGCAAAGTCGCAAAACCTAGACGTAAACCACTTGGAACAAGGGCTGCACTTTTCGCCGCAGCATCGGCCTGCATCAAACCAGCGCCATATCTTTCCTTATACTCGCGCTTGTTTCTATACTTGTTCTCCATTTCATCGGAAGCGGACTTCAACAAAACTTCTTCCACTTTATCAGGATGGGTCACACCTTGTGCGATCACTAATGCAGCGGCAGCGGCCACATGAGGTGAGGCCATTGAGGTTCCCATATAGAGAAGAAAATCGTGCTTATCGGTCTGGCCTGCCGATTTTAAAGTCTCCTGCATAATTCCATCAGGACGGCCATCGCCATTTTGGTCTACTCTTGTATTTCCACCAGGTGCCGCAATATCGACGAAATTTCCCCATTGTGAATAGAAAGTGGTTTTTTTATCAAATTGTGTCGCCGCAACAGCAATAGTGTGATCGTATGCAGCGGGATAACTTGGGGATCTTTTTCCTCCGTTACCTGCAGCAGCAACGACGACGACTCCCTTACTATGTGCGTATTTAATCGCTTTTTTCATCACCATACTTGGTAGAGGACCACCAAGACTCATGTTGATTACTTTAGCACCATTATCAGCCGCAAAACGGATCGCGTTCGCGATATCCGCTACTTGGCCAAAACCCCGAGAATTCAATACACGAAGAGGCATAATTTTTGCGCCGTGCGCCAGTCCCGCCACACCATATTTATTATTGGTGGTTTGAGCGATGGTGCCTGCAACGTGGGTACCGTGACCATGACCGTCCCAAGGGAAAGCGTCATCATCCACGAAATCATAACCCGGTACTCTACCTGTTCCCGACAAGTCCTTTGCTGCTTTTATGTTGCGGCTTGATTTATCTTCCAATGCCACACCAGTATCAATAACGGCAACCACCACGTTTTTTCCGGTTGAATGCTCCCACGCTTCTTCAGCGTTGACCTGCTTAAAGTTCCATTGATATTTCAAAAGTGGGTCATTCGGAACGCCAAAAGCTTGATATTCAACGTTTTCTTCAGAAGACTCTAACCATCCTTCAGGAACGGATTTCGCTATTTTGGCAGCCCAGCGGGTGTAAGCTCCTTCGGCAATATCAGCAATATAAACGTTGGGATCGTCAGCGTATTTACTATTAAGGTGTAAATTCTTTAATCCGATCGTTTTCGCGAATGCTCGGATCTCGGCATCGGACAAATCGTCATCAAAATCCAACACGATTTCATCTTTTGAAGGATCTGTGTCGGTAATCACGTTTTCAAAAGCAAAGGCGGACTGCGCGCCTAAGGCTCCGAATAAAGCAAACGTAGCAGCGATAATAAGTCTGTTCATATTTTGACCTTTTGAAGGGTTAGCTTTCCATCTATTATAACACACTTTTAAACGAAATCATTCCAATTAAGATTCAAAAGATTTTAACCTACCAATTCCTACCAAAGAGGACCTTCAGTTAAAGACCTTCTTGACCCCTGAAGCGATTCAGAATACGCCTTATTATGACCCTTAAGGTATAAACATGTTAAGAAATAGTGTAGGCGCTATCATAGCGTTGTGTTTTCTCTGCTTTTCCAATACAGCTTTCGCACAAATGCGTACTCAACTTGAAGGATTTGAGCCCTTAAGCACGCCTTCAAGCATACTCAACGTTCACACAAGCAGAATCGCCCAGGCCGAAAACGCGACCTTTTCTGTCTTTACCCATTACGCAAACTCACCTTATACTTTACGCGCCTCCGATAAGATTTTTAGCCGGCCAATCGAGCATCGCATTACCACCGAGCTCTCAGCCGCATTGGCGATCACGCCCATCTTTGAACTATCTTTAGCTCTACCGATTATTTACCAAAGCGGAGATATCTTTCAAAAAGAAGACTATAATGGCGTTTTTTTAGCGGATACAAGAATCACTCCAAAACTCGTATTTCTGAACTCACGAAAAAATTCTGGCTTTGGTTTGGGCATAGCGCTTCCCTTTTATCTTCCTACCTCTTCGGTCACGAGCCTGACTGGACAAGGTAAGGTGCGTGTGGAGCCCCGAATTTTCCTTGATTATGGCACCATCGATTTTAACCTTGCATTGAATCTTGGTTACCAAGGGCAACCACTGACGAATATTCATGGCTATATTCTTGGCAACAAAATCCGCACAAGCCTGGCTGCAAGAAAAGCTTTTAGCAAACTCTTTGGAATATCCGCTTCAGTCTTTGCCGACATCAATTTAGAAGATGCACGAGATGAAGAAAATCGGAAAATTGACGAACTCCAAACCCCTCAAATCGAAGGCGTCGTTGCTGGCGAGTTTTCTTTCACTCCCAATATCGCGATGAAGATCGGCGGTGGAATGGGGATTACCACAAGCGTGGTTGGGATCCCCCTCTATCGCGGATTTCTTGGTCTCAGCTTCCAAACGTCAACACACGGCGATAGTGATGGCGACGGTATTGCCGATTCCGACGATAATTGTCCCAGCCAAGCTGAAGATATGGACAATTTTGAAGATATGGATGGTTGCCCAGAACTTGATAACGACAACGATGGCATTCCAGACGAAAAGGACTCTTGCATCGCACAAGCAGAAGATATCGACGGGTTTGTGGATAGTGATGGCTGTCCTGATCCCGATAACGACCAGGACGGTATTCTTGACGAAAACGATAAGTGCCCAAACAAAGCCGGACTAGAATCCAACAATGGATGTCCTCATGATCTAGGTAAATTGGGAGGCGACAATCCAGAGATCTCCAAAAGCCTCAAAAAAGCAAGTACGGACATCCAACATTGTTATCGAAATCACCTTCTACGATTCCCCAACGCTGTCGGTAAAATCGTTATTCGCTTTACGATCGGAAAATCCGGAAAGGTCGTCACCTCTAGTATAATGAAAGATACACTCAAGGACGGAAAAGTAGGAACCTGTGTTTCTAGTGTAATTCGACGCATCCAATTCTCCCCACCAAAAAACCAAGAAGCAACGATCGAGCGCACCTTCATTTTCGATGGAGATCACTAATGCGAAACTCAGATTTCGTAAAACATTTTACTTTCTGGGTTTTCATTTCTTTCCTTCCCTCTTCACTTATTGCCGAAACTTACAATCTACAACTTGAAAGTTTCGAACCTTTTTCTGGTCAAAAGAATCACATACTCAACGTTCAAAAGGCCAAAACGATCGGTAACGAAAACTTCGAAATTGGGGTATTCACGCACTACGCCAAAGAAAGTCTATTGGTTGAGTTTGATGACAACAAAAGAGTGCCTTGGATAGACCACCAAATTTCAACCGAGTTCTTCGCAAGCCTAGGTTTTGGCGATTATTTCGAAATCGGATTCACTCTACCCCTAATTATTTCAAGAAGCATTAATAGTAAACTCGAAGAACAAAACCTCGGGACCGTCTTCTTGCTTTCAGACACCCGTATCCAACCACGAATTGAACTCCCCCTCAAAAACGAAAACTGGCACCTTGGTATCGCTGCCACACTTTATCTACCTAGTGCTACCCCCGGCGACTTTACGGGTTATGGTAGTTTCCGCAGCGAAGCCCGCTTTATTGTTGAATATCAGAGTACTGACTTCCTCCTCGCTTCAAACCTTTCCTACCAAAGTTATAAAGCACGAAGCTTTCTCGACCACGTTGACGGTGGGCAACTCCGTAGTTCTTTTGGCGCAGAACTCCCAATCAACGAAACTCTAAGCGTTTTGGGGTCGGCCTATATTGATCTTCCTCTCGAAAAAGGAATTGAGGAGGGACGTGCTTGGAAAGGCGAAATTGACTCAGCCCTTCGGCTTTCTTCTTCAAAATGGAGTATTCTCTTGGGTGGCGGTTTTGGTTTAACCGATGCTCCTGGGGTCCCTCTTTTTCGGATCTTTTCTGGATTAAGTTTTTCTAACGGAAATAGTAAACTTGGAGACCAAGATGGCGATCGCGTTCCCCATGATAAATGTCCAGACCAAGCGGAAGATTTCGACAACTTCCAAGATCAAGATGGATGTCCCGAAAAGGACAACGATTCCGATGGAATCCAAGACGACCAAGACAAATGCCCGATGGACGCCGAAGACTTTGATGGTTTCAAAGACCAAGACGGGTGTCCAGATCTCGATAACGACGGCGACGGCGTTTTAGATCTTGAAGACGATTGTCCAGATGAAAAGGGGAGTAAATCCAATGCCGGATGTTCTCTGGATAGCGACGGCGATGGGATTCGAGATGCCCTCGATAAATGTAAAGATGTCGCCGAAGACCTCGATGATTTCGAAGATGAAGATGGGTGCCCAGATGTCGATAACGATAACGACGGTATTCTTGATATCAATGACGTGTGCCCAAACTCGACGCGAAGTGGCATACCTGATGAAACAGGTTGTATCCAATATTATCAAGTCAAACCAAAGATCATAGAAAAAAGGGAAACGCCATGACCCACGTTTTACTCACAGGTGCGTCAAGCGGTATAGGGGAGGCGATGGCATTTCACTTCGCCTCGCTTGGATGGAATTTAACCCTCGCTGCAAGAAGAGAAGACAAACTAAACGAAATCGCGTCTACCCTCGAAAGCGAGTTCTTCGTGAGAAAAACAGATTTGGCCATTCCACAGGAACCTCAGCTATTATTTAAGGACGCCAAACATGCCTTAGGGATTACGCCGACTCCTCCTGGAATGATGCATTATAACGCAGCAAAAACTGGACTTGCCGCCTCAGAATCACTTCGAGTCGAGTTAAAAAACTCGATGGGGATAGAAAAAAAAATGTACGCCTTATTTATCCGGGGTTTTACAAAATGACGCGCTACACACGGGTTTTCAGTCAGTGGGTTAGGGATAATTTCTCGCCGCAAATCAGTCCATCGGAGTAGTTGTGATCGCGTCGCTAATAAGAGCGCTTTGCCTGCTAGCAGTAAGGCTGTATTTCAAAGAGATTTCTGTCCAAGGACAAAACGCCTGGGAAAACGACGCGCCAACCTTGGTGGTCGCAAACCATCCCAACGGTTTGTTGGACCCACTCATCGTACAAATCGCTTTACACAAACCCATTCATTTTCTAGCCAAGAGTACTCTTTTCGGAAATATTTTTGGAAGAACGGCTTCAAAAGCATTCGGCGCTATTCCGGTCTATCGCACCAAAGATGGTAACGATACCTCAAAGAATGTTTCGATGTTCGATGCGGTTTATGATGCGTTCGGAGAAAAGAAATGGGTGGTGATCTTTCCTGAAGGTATCTCCCATGACGAATCCGTTTTGCTCCCCCTAAAGACGGGAGCCGCACGTATGGTTTTGGGAACGAAAATGACTTCTCTCCAAATTCTTCCCATAGGAATCACCTACGAGAATAAAGGAGAGTTTCGAAGTCGCGTGAATATTAACTTCGGCGAATTAGTAAACTGGGATAGTTTTAAAAATAAAGAAGCTTTCACGTCGGACAAAAAAAACGTGCTCGAACTCACGGACCTTATTAGTGCAGGCTTAAAGGAAACGATGTTCGAAGCCCCCTCTGAAGAAATCAGAAGAGGGCTATTTTTTATTGCCCGTTGGATGCACAAAAACGCGTCTATTTCCACTATCGAATCTACCGCAAAATCTTTGGAAAAAGCTTATGGAGAGCTCCTAAGCGAACATCCCCAGAAAGCGCAGGCCCTTGCCGATTCTCTAAGGGAATTCGCTGACGATATCGTTTCTCTAGGACTCGACCCCTGGAACTTTGAATTAGATTTGACACCAACTAAAGGTACACTCTTCACGCGACTTTTCTTTTTGCTCTTGAGCTCGCCTCTGGCCGCGCTGGGTTTGTTATTCCACTACCCTACTTACGCATTTATAAATATATTAGTGAAGCGGATGGCGGGTGAAGAAAATGATTTATTAGGAACACTCAAAACCCTAGGCGGACTCATTTTTTTCCCCCTCAGTTGGATCCTTTTAGGAATACTTTTCTCCTTGGTGTGGACGTGGCCTTGGGGAATCGCTTTCGCTTTTTTGATGATCCCGCTTTCCTTTTTCACGCTAGCTTATATCGAAGCCTTCCAGAAAAGACGAAGAGCATTATCTTCCTTTTGGCTACGCAAAAAATCCCCGCAACTCGCAAAAGGAATTTCGTCCCGAAGAGATACGCTCATGACAGAAGTATCCACACTTCTTGAACTTACTTCCTAGAAATCGATTCCGAAATCAATTTGATATTTCTTTTTCTTCATTTTTCGACGCCCAGAATATACTCAAATCCATGACGATACTCGGCTTATCACCCAAACCAAATATTCGATTCGACGCGGAATTCCAAAGTCATGCTCAGCTGATAGAAAGTTTTTTCGTAATTTCTCGGATAATTGGGATGTTTTTCGGGCACCAATATCAAGAAATTACGCAATCTCGTTGAGCGTTCTTCCTTTGTTTCGATAAGATTGAAAGAGCGCGATCTCCAACCATTGTTTTGTGTCCTTTGCACTAAACCCCAAATCGTTCGCCATTTTTGCAGACAACATAAGTAGCGAGAATACAATAGGTTTTCTTTTTTCCGAATCTTCCAATTTGTCTCTTCGATTCTATTTGGGTCTACAATAGTAATTTAATGAGGGATTATCTTTGCACTTTTCTTCCCGACAATTTTCTTCTGGGCGACAACTTTGTTCAGCGACTTCATCCACACCGCATTTTGCATCGCAGGTTGCACAAAATATTTCCTCTTTGCATGAAGCATGGGAAGTGCAATTTTCCAAACCTTTGCAGGTTTTTACCTTCTGATAGTCTCCAGCGTCCTCACAACTAAAACACTGGCAACTGCCCCTTTCCGTGCACACACCCTTTTCAGACGCGATGCAATTCTCTTTTCCTATTTCACAATCTGCTGCTGTGTATCCTGAAGAACATTCAACAAAGCTGTTATTACAGGAACCAGAAATAGACTCGCAAAGAACCGTCGTTTTACACTCCCCTTCCCCGCTTTCGAAAGTCTTACAACTTTTCCCATAATCAATTTCGCATTGTGATACTTCAGTAGAGATACCGCCCTCATCGTTATAATCCGGGCACGCCGCTTTCTCGACGCCTACACAGGGACCTTTTTCTTTTTCTGCGTTTGTCCCGCAAGAGAACAGACCGAGTATAGTAGACAATGTTATTATTATTTGGGTTTTCATTTATAGTCCTAATAGGGGGTTTCGCACAATCAAGTCGTAAATCACAGATCGTTTTTCCATCGGGTGCATTATTCGAGAGCTCAACACACTTGGACAGTTTTTCGTATTCTGTACTAGTTGCCGAGTTTACGTAATCGTCACAGGTTTTACAAATGCTTTCCCTTTCTGATTTCGGGACACAGGTTTGTTGAGGGCTTACGAGATTATCACAAGTCTTCAAACGCCCTCCGCGTTGAGAAAAGCAAGCATCGTTATCTTTGTGACACACACGAAGTGCTCGTCCAAGGCACCCCGAAATCTCCACGCAAAAATCGCCGTTTCCTAGCGCAGAGTTATTCGATTGAGATTTGCATTCCAGAATCTTCGCCCAATCTTTCGTTGCCGCTCCCACTGACGCGCAAGCGTCCTTGAGAGCCTGTTGCTCCTCAGGTTTAAGACACAAAATCTTTTGAGACAAAGATTCACATTCATCTTTGCGTTTTTGGGAAGCATCCACAGGAGTACAAAACTGAGATTTAGACGAAGCTTAGACCTGGGTTCTGACTCCATACCGCACCGTCTTCAAATTCAAAGAGATAAGGTGTTCCTTCGGGACATTGGAATCCCGTTTCTTGGATTGGAAACCTAAACGTACAAATATTTATTTTTTCGCCCTCTTTTCCTTTCTCAATACATCCCTCTTCCATTAAGGAATCTTTTTTTTCTGTCCCGCACGCAACCGGGACTATAGACCCTAAAACAACTATATTTTTCACAATCACTTCAACACCAAGATACAATTGTTGCAATTAAATGCAATAATTGTATCTTTTTTGAGAATTTATAAATCCCCTGAATTACATTCGAAATTCACTGTAGACGATGGATTAATTCTTCAAGATTATTTCTCCATCTTGGGTACAAGCTCTCATTCTCAGACCATATCTCGTTTAATTCGGAATCATTGCTTAGTACTTTTTCTAGCGCTTTTACCGCGTTCACCTTTAAGTCTAAAAGGCTCAAATTTTTCTTAACATGAACTAACATGTTGACATTACTTTCATCCCCTTCCTCCTCACTATCTGTCCGGTATTTAGTCCCGTTTAGATAGGCATCAATATAGGCTGCTGAAATGGTAACCCTATGACATTCATCGAATCCTAAGTACGTAGACTGAATCGCATACTCGAATGACGACTTAAAAAAGGATGTCGGATCCTTTTTTATTTCTTCAACGAAATCGTAGGCTGTATCGTCATCAAATATTCCATATCCCCAAGATCCCATCCTATCTCCATTTTGGTACTGGGTCACCTTATCCGTCTTCAGCGAGGTGTCATAGAAAAAAGCCTTAGAACTCAAAAAAAAACAATTACACTAGGGCAAGTGGAAGAAAAAACGATAGTTAAAGAACTCTACTTCGGATGTGGATGTTTGGTCACAATCCTAGTTGTGGCGATCCTAGCCTTACTTGTTTGGGTATTGCTTGAATATTTACCCCTATTTCGAAGCGGTTTATTTCGACCGCGAACTAAGATAGACTCCTCACCTCTAAAACTGAAGGTTTTATGTTTTTTCTATCTAAGATTTCCCTGCTTTTCATCATCAGCCTTACTTTTACATGCACGTCCGCTACTTCGAATTCGCCAATGCCTGCTAAAAAAAAGAAAAACAAGGTAGAAACCAAAACGAAATCTCACGATGAAACATCCGCCGTTTTTGCAGGAGGATGCTTTTGGTGCACGGAATCGGATTTCGAAAAAATTGAAGGCGTCAAAGAAGTAGTATCGGGCTATACTGGAGGCCCAGAGTTGAACCCCACCTACAAAGAGGTTGGTTCTGGAACCACGGGACACACAGAAGCAATCAGAGTTTACTATGACCCCAAAATTATTAACTACGCTGCGCTGGTAGAAAAGTTTTGGATGAGCTGTGACCCCACAGATAATTTCGGACAATTTGTAGATCGGGGGAGCCAGTATAGACCTGGGATTTTTTATTCAACAGTGGCAGAAAAAGAAACTGCGGAGAAATCGAAAACGGAACTCCAAAAGAGCCAGCGTTTCGAAAAACCCATTGTGGTTAAAATTGAAAAGCTTCAAACCTTTTGGCCAGCAGAAGACTACCATCAAGATTTTTATAAAAAATCTCCAGAACGCTATCATTCCTACCGCAATGGATCGGGGCGAGATCAATTCGTTGAGAAGCATTGGAAAGACAAGTAAACGTGAACGTTGAGCGCTACTTGAGAAGCGGGTTCCGTAAAAGCGCTTGTGTTTGCATGGGACTCAGATTCCCTTCTCGCTTTTCTTGACTCGGAATGGCGGGAAACATCAAATTTTGAACGTCGGGACAGCGCTCATCCATAAACTCTTGTGAGATACACGAGGGCGTATCGATGAGGGGATCCTCGATTCCTACGTATTTTTCGAGGAGTTCTTTTTGTCTTTTATCGACAAATTCAGTGGTATGACGCAACCCTAAATAATGGGAAATCTCGTGTGCCATAATGTACCCCACGGCCTCATTATCAAACCCAAGGTCTGATAATCCGAACACCAACCCGTTGTTCGCATTGCCATGCATACCGGGTGCTCCGGGAACACTGGGACTTATCCCAATAATACTCCCGAGAATGTCATCCACAAGAAACACATCAACTTTTAGATGCCCATCAAGAGTTTCGTTGCGTGCACTACCCAGAGCGGTCAAGGCTCTAATATTGGAGAGCGCCAAACGGTGATAACGTTGTCGGTCCTCCTTCTTAAGATCCACAAAACGAATTTCACCAATGAGAATCCCTGCTCTTTTAAAAAGCGCTTTCATGGTATTCATCGCCTCCTCAAGATCTTTATTTTTGAGGACTCTGTCCCCATAAATTTCCGTACTTGCAAGGTAGACGTCAACATCCAAAAGGTCTCCCTTTTCTTCGGACTCCAAAACAAAAAAACAGGGCGGGCTGAGGGGAGACCTCACACGAAGCACATAGTCTGAATCACTATCGATGAAGTTGTCAAATTGCGGTGCGTAGGGAACCAGAAACGTCCAGTCAAACAACGCATATCCGTAAGAACCATATTGTTCAGGATAAATTTCCAGTTCTGGACGACGCTGGTTATGATGTTTGTAATTTGACAATAGACCGATGGGTTTACTATCTATCGTTAATTCCAAAAGCGTAAAAAGCCCATTGGATACGAACGTGGTTATCGTAAAAGCTTTACTGTTTTCGGATATACGAAAAGTAAATTCGTATACATTATCTTCCCCATCCGCTTTCTTTGCACAATAAGTTTTGAGCGCGGCCTTCGCCACATTAGAATCACCATCACGTTTTTTGGGGAACTCGCTTTTTTTTGGCAAACATGCTGACTTGTTATCATGAACCGGTACACAAGAATACCGATTTCGACACTCTTCATCACTCACACATCCATCTAAACACTGCTTTTTCCCCGAAAGATATTTATGGCAAAAAGCATCCCTTCCTTCACAACCTTTGTCACAGGAAAGCGCAGAACAATACCCTAAATGAAAATCGGTTTCACAATGCCCGCCATCGCAATCGGAGTCGAATAAACATTTCGATCCATCCTCCCCTTTTTCAGCTTTGGAAAATTCAACTTTTTCTTCACAAGAAGAACACGCGTTAGAGCATAAAAGAAAAAAAAGGATGGAAAGTGAAAAACGCATAAGATGATTTAACAGATTCTATCAAATCATGCATTTATGCTTTTTCTACAACTTCTTCATCTTTTAGGTGCTTAAAGGTTTCGTAGTTTTCGATGCGATATCGATAACCTTGCTCTGTAAGGAAGAGTTGACGTTTTGCAGAAAAGGTTTGTTCCGTAGAATCGCGTGTCACTACAGAGTAAAAGATCGCCGTATTTTTGTCCTTTTTCGGACGAAGAATACGCCCCAATCGTTGCGCTTCTTCTTGCCGACTCCCAAATGTTCCGCTGATCTGAATGGCCACATTTGCGTCGGGAAGGTCCACCGCAAAATTCGCGACTTTACTCACCACCAATACAGGCGACTCACCGGTTCGAAAGGCCTCATAAAGAATATCTCTTTTTCCTTGAGGTGTTTTCCCTGTAATAATCGGAACACCCAAGGCTTCAGATATTTCTCCTAATTGGGACAAATATTGCCCAATAACGAGGATGCGATCGTTTTGATGATTCGCGACGAGGTCAAGTACCACTCCTGTTTTCGCTGGATTTGTGGCAGCCAAACGATGCTTATCTCTCGTTTCGGCGACCGCGTATTCAAGACGAATATCGTCATCTGGAAATGCAACGCGAATTTCCATGCAACTTGCGGTCGCAATCCACCCCCTACCTTCGAGTTCGCGCCATGGAACATCGTATTTTTTGGGTCCAATGAGACTAAATACGTCTTCCTCTTTTCCGTCTTCGCGAACCAACGTAGCGGTGAGACCCAGACGACGGCGACTTTGTAAATTTGCCACCGCTCGAAAAACCGGCGCTGGCAGAAGGTGGACCTCATCATAAATAATAAGTCCCCAATTACGTTCGTTAAAGAGTCCAAAATGAAGAAATTTGGAATTCTTCGTTCGACGATAAGTAAGGATTTGATACGTGGTAATCGTTACAGGTTTAATCTCTTTCGTGTATCCGGAATACTCGCCTAAAACTTCGGGATCGAGGTCGGTTTTATCCAGAATCTCATCTCGCCACTGACGTAAGGCGGTCACGTTGGTAGTGAGAATCAGTGTACTCGTTTGGGCGGCATTGAGCGCACCAATCGCGACGATCGTTTTTCCGGCGCCACAAGGAAGCACGATGGTTCCAGATCCTCCCTTTAGTCCACCACCTTGCCAAAACGCATCCACAGCTTCTCGTTGATAATCGCGAAGCCCGAATTCTTTATTTCCCAAAGTTGGCGATCGTAGGTTAAGTGAAAGGCTCTCCCCTTCCACATATCCTGCAAGATCTTCAATCGGAAATCCGACTTTGATCAGTGCATGCTTAATAAATCCGCGTTGCCCCTCTTTGACCTTGATTCGGTCGGTGGTCCCAGTATTGGAAAGCTCTTCAACGAAATTTCCATTTAGTAGAGGAATAATCGATTTTAGCCCACAAACCTCGATCAAGAGCAATTTATCAACTGAAGTTAACCATAATTCGTCATTAAATTTTTCAAGTTTTAGACGCCCATAGCGCGACATAAAATCTTTAACTTCTGAAATAATATTATCTGGAATCGGATACTTCGAATATTCCTCAAGCGCACCAAGTACGCTCTCCTCAGAAAAACCAACAGCGGCGGCGTTCCATAAACTCAAAGGAGTGAGCCGATAGGTATGAATATGTTCCGGGGATTTTACGAGTTCCGCGAACCCCGCCAACGCGTCTCTGGCGGCAGCAAATCTTGGACTGGCGGTTTCCAATAAAATAGTACGATCGGATTGGGCGATAATAGGATTTTCAGGATTAAAAGCCATTCATTTCTCGAAAATAGGGTCGCATACCATAGGCATCTTGTGTGCTCGGGTCAACTAAAGGGGCAAGTTCCTGATAGGCTAATTCACGCTTCTTTAAAATCGTAAGGGAAACCCCAAATCCCCTTTTCCGTAATTATAGCACTCACCAGTTCTGCTGGTGTCACATCAAAAGAAGGATGCTCAACTGCAATTCCTAAAGGCGCTATCGAATTCCCTCGAATATGCGTAACTTCCTCAGCCGCCCTCTGTTCAATTTCAATACCCTAACCGTTGGGCGTTTGGGGATCGATTGTGGAAAGAGGAGCTGCGACATAAAAGGGAATCCCGTGATACTTCGAAAGTACAGCGAGACTATAGGTGCCAATTTTATTCGCAATATCGCCGTTAGCCGCAACCCTATCCGTACCCACAATCACCGCATCCACTTGACCAAGTTTCATAAAGTGGCCTGCCATATTATCCGTAATCAAGGTCGCCGGAATCTCATCCTTCATACACTCCCACGCAGTGAGCCGAGCTCCCTGTAGATAGGGACGCGTTTCATCAACCCACACTTTTTTTAATAACCCCGCGTCGTGTACAGCACGAATAATTCCCAACGCGGTACCAAATCCTCCCGTCGCTAATCCCCCAGTATTACAATGCGTTAAAATAGTAGAGGGCCTTTCAAACAAAGCGAGACCCTCTTTTCCCATCTGTAAATTATTATAACGATCTTCTTCAAAGATCCTATCCGCTTCTTTTTTCACATCACCTGTGAGATCCCCTCCGTCGTAATTCGCTACGAAAGCATTCATCCGTTCAAGCGCCCAAAAAAGATTTACCGCGGTCGGGCGAGTTTTTTTTAGTAACCTTGTATACCTTTCAAGATCTTCTTTTCCGTGATGGGCGAGAGCTAAAGCGAAACCATAGGAAGCAGCAATCCCAATAGCAGGAGCGCCTCTGACCACCATTTCTTTGATCGCTGAAGCTACACCTTCAACACTATCAAAACGAATCCACACTTCTTCATGCGGTAACGCTTTTTGATCGATCATCTCAATCGCAAAGGGCTTTCCTTCTACAACTCGAATTGGAACTACCTTACTCTTCATTATTTCTCTTCTAAAAATTGTCTTTAAACGCCCTTGTTTCATATTCCATTCCTCCGAGCCCTTCAAGCTTCTTCATTCAATTTAAAGAAAGGTTCCCTTTTCCATGATTAAAAAATAGTCTATTTAGAAGTCTAGTCAGAATTAACAACGAACGACATAAAACATGAAAAACCTTCTCTTTTTACTTATTCTTATTGGGCTTCTATCCTGTGCTTCAACTCCTAAGGTTCCTGCACAAAAACAAACCATCGAACCCACGTCGACCTTGATTAAAAAACAAGGGAGTTTGAGTGTTGATGCCACGGTAGAAAAGCTTGTGCAAATTATTGCGTCTAAAAATGATGTGGGCATGAAAGTATTTATGGTAGTGGATCACAAAGCTGGTGCTCTTTCCGTAAATCTTGAGCTCGAAGATGCAAAGGTCGTCATTTTTGGCAATCCGAATGTGGGAACCAAATTGATGCAAGCGAATCCTAAACTCGCTCTCGATCTTCCCATGAAGATTCTCGTTTATAAAAAAGGCGACCACACGCACATCCTCTATCGCGACCCCTTTTCCTGGAAATCGCAGCTTCCCGAAAGTAAGCACCCCATACTAAAAAAGATTTCTGGCGTTCTTGATGAACTCACCGATGCGATAAAAAAATAGGAGCCTTATGCCGCTCCGAAAAGAAACACTTATCGAACTCTTCGCCTCTATCGAACTCCAAGAAAAACACTCGATTAGGCTTATGACGTCATGGGCTGACTCTCCTGCTTTGTGGAGAAGATTCTGAAAACATCCGATACTCGCCGGAATGAATATTGGCGACAAGTTTCGTTGAAACAAAATCTTATTTCTACAACGTATTAAAAGAATTAAACATTCCTAACGTTCAGGGTCTAGACGCCATTGCATTGAAGATCTAAAGAAAAAAACCAAAACTAAACCTACCGTTTAGGCATTTAGTTTCTTTTCAAGAAGTTCGTTAACTATCTTTGGATTCGCTTTTCCTTTCATCGCTTTCATCACCTGACCTACGAACCACCCCTTCATTTTCGGTTTTTCTTTGAATTGCAAAACCTTCTCCGGATTCTCATTGATCAGATCATCAATAACGCTCTCAATCGCAGCAGTATCTGTAACCTGCTTTAATCCCTCGTTTTCCACTATCTCAGCCGCGCTTTCTTCTTGAGTTAGCATTTTCCCAAAAACCTTTTTCGCGATTTTTCCGTTAATCACATCTTCATCTAATAATTGAATCAGACCCATTAAACGTGCTGGTGTAATAACAAAGGTGGATATCTCTGCTGCGTTAGTTTCTCGCATAAGTTCGTTGATAATCCAATTGGCGGTAAGTTTACTATTTTTCGAAATTTCCATGCATGTATCAAAATAGAGTGCTATCGAAACATCCACAGCAAGAAGCGCAGCATCATAAGCACTCAATCCCAAAATCTGTTCGTAACGTTCTCTTTTTTGAGCAGGTAGCTCAGGTAAGTTCCTGTGAGCCTCTTCTAAAACGTCATCACGGATAATAATGGGAGGCAAATCTGGATCTGGAAAATAACGATAATCGTGTGAGTCTTCTTTAGTCCGCATCGTAAAAGTCACCCCTCTTTCCGGGTTGTATAGACGCGTTTCTTGACGTACTTCCCCTCCGTTTTCGATGAGCTCTATTTGCCGAAATGCCTCGTAATTAATCGCGTCTTTTATGAATTTTAAAGAGTTAATATTTTTAAGCTCACAACGTGTACCTAACTTACTATCTCCCTTTTTTCTTACCGATACGTTAGCATCGCATCGAAAGGCACCCTCCTCCATATTTCCTGTACACACTCCCAAGTAAATCACAATACTTCGAAGTTCTTTAAGATAGGCCACGACCTCATCAGCCGATCTCATATCTGGCTCCGACACGATTTCGATGAGCGGTGTACCTGCCCGATTCAAATCTATAAGGGAGAAAGGTTTACCACTTATATGAGATGATTTCCCCGCGTCTTCTTCCATATGGATGCGGGTAAGTTCTACCTTTTTAATCTCGTCGTTTACTAAAAATGATAGTTCGCCGCCTTCACAAATCGGTATATCTGCTTGGCTAATTTGATAGCCTTTAGGAAGGTCCGGGTAAAAGTAATTTTTTCTCGCAAATACATTTCTTTGATTGATCCTGCAGCCCAACGCGAGTCCGGTCCTAAGCGCAAATTCCACAACCCGTTGATTGATCACCGGTAATACCCCGGGCAAACCAAGATCAACCGTGGCTACTTTAGAGTTCGGGGAATCCCCGAATGATGTCGGCGCTGGACTAAATATTTTGCTTTGTGTTGCAAGTTGGCAATGTACTTCACAACCGATTACGATTTCCCACTCGTCAATATTCATAGGCCTTCTCCTGCGGCAAGTTCTAATGTACGTCCGACTTGGAAAAGACGGGCTTCCTCCCACCAAGGCGCCATCAACTGAACACCGATCGGAAGTCCTGAAGCGTTTTTAGAAAAGGGAATACTGATCCCAGGAATTCCCGCGAGATTGCAACTTATTGTAAAAATATCTTCTAAGTACATTTGTAAAGGATCGGTGCTGCGTTCACCAAACGCAAAAGCTGGAGTAGGCGTCACTGGAGTGAGCAACAGATCTACTTCAGCAAAGGCCGAACGAAAATCTCCGCTAATGAGAGTCCTCACTTTTTGAGCCTTACGATAATAGGCGTCATAATACCCTGCAGAAAGCACATAAGTCCCAAGCATGATTCGTCGCTTCACTTCGTCGCCAAAACCCTCCGCCCGAGAACGTGCATATAAGGTTTCCAGGTCCCCCGCTTCCTCGCTTCGGTGACCAAAACGCACACCGTCAAAACGCGAAAGATTACTGGAGGCTTCCGCAGTCGCGATAAGATAATACGTGGCTATCGCATATTTTGTGTGGGCTAAAGAAAGCGGAACTATCTTCGCCCCTCGTGCTTCAAGCGCCTTCATCGCTTCGCGCGTCGCTTTCTCCACATCAGAATCTAGGAGCTCATTATCACC
>JAUTBZ010160554.1:0-12927 GCA_032361785.1 Lepetodrilus galriftensis | reverse complement strand
AAATACTCCTTAGGTATTCCGATGCGAAGGACTTCAACACCCCCGTCAATATTTTTAGTAAAGTCAGGTACTTGTTTCTCAGACGAGGTCATATCTTGTGGATCGTACCCAGATATTACTTCTAATAACGTCGCGCAGTCTTTTACCCTTTGTGCGAAAGGTCCGATCTGGTCAAGACTAGAAGCGAAGGCTATCAACCCATATCTGCTTACTCTACCGTAGGTCGGTTTCATTCCAACGACACCCGAAAAACTCGCCGGTTGACGAATACTGCCACCGGTATCGCTCCCCAAAGCAGCGGAACATAATTGCGATGCCACAGCTGTAGCACTTCCACCAGAGGACCCTCCAGGAACATGTTTATCCGAATGTGCATTGAGCACCTTTCCGTAGGCCGAGTTTTCGTTGGAAGACCCCATTGCGAACTCATCCATATTCGTTTTGGCAATGAGTACGGCGCCTGCGTCCTTGAGTTTTCGGACGACCGTAGCGTCGTAGGGCGGTACGAAATTGTAAAGCATTTTACTACCTGCCGTAGTTAGCCAACCCTTCGTACAGATATTGTCTTTAACAGCGATAGGAATTCCAGAGAGTTTTTTCTTCGGATCGAAGGTCCCCATCTTTTCCTTATTCGTTGATATTATTGCGTTATGAACATTTCGATTGCAAGCCTCAACCATTGGAGAAAGGACATCAACAATTTTCTCACCGGAGCGATATGCGTCTTGAAGTGATTCGAAAGTAGGCTTTCCCATTAATTATCTCCTATTACTTTAGGAACGCTAAACTTCTTTTCCCGTTTTTCTGGCGCGTTTGATAGCACCTCGTCTTGCGTTAAAATGGCTCCGACTTTGTCTTCCCTGAAAACTTGGGTTAACGCGATAGGATGTGTCATCGCCTCAACCGTATCAGTGTTTACTTCTTTTAAGGTCTCTACATATTCTAATATTTCGCCCAAGCCTTTTTGGTGCTCTTTTATTTCATCGGCGCTCAAAGCCAACTTCGAAAGTTTAGCGATTTTAAGTACTTGTTTTTCTTCGATCATTAGAATTCACTCACAGAGGATACAGGGGACCTTATAGTCGAAAGTCGCGATATTTAGAATTATTATTTCGAAGAAAATCGACTAAGAAAAAAGCCCTAGATTTAGAATATAATATCAAGTGCGGAAGTATCGCCTGATTGGATTGAGTGCAGGATTGCGTGGACCTCAGGAAGGATTTGGAATCCGTAGAACTTCGCGGTTTCGATCTTGCTCTCAAGGAATTGAGCTTCGAGATTCGCTTCTTGCAACTGGCGTCTACCGACCTTGTCATCAGCCTTAACTTCAGCACCTTCCCAGATTTTTTCGAGCTTCGTATACGCATACTTTGACTGCTCGGCGAGTACAATTGCGCCTTCTACGAGGCCAAACATACGCAGGAATGGGGTGGCGTGGAGAATAGGTAATTCTGGATTCTCACCGGCCATCCCTTGAAAGCCGAACGCTGCTTCACCCAAAGCGTTTTTAGCCTTATCAATTTCGCCAAAAAGTTTCCCGAGTTCCATATGATCAGATTCCTGAACCAATGCATTCGCATTTTTGATCCAGGTCATGAATAATGATCCGCCTTTTTGACGCATCTTTCTTCCTAAGAGATCCAAGGCTTGGATCCCGTTCGTTCCCTCGTACAAAGAAGCGATTTTCACGTCTCGCATATACTGCTCAACTTTATACTCTCCGATATATCCATAACCTCCAAAAACTTGAATAGCCCTTTCGGTCATTTGGAAACCCACATCACTTGCGAACGCTTTGCAAATCGGCGTCATGAGATCGAGCAGGTATTGTGCCTCTTTTTTCTTTTCTTCATCCTTTGAATGCTCAGCAATGTCAGTATTGATCGTTGCTTTATATAACATCCCGCGAATCGCCTCACCATACGCTTTCATGGTCATCAGGTTACGACGAACATCAGGATGATTAATAATCGCCACTGATTTTGCGCCTGGGTCACGGTCGGTAACCTTAGCGCCTTGCTTTCTTTCTTTCGAGTAATCGAGGGCAAGACGGTAAGCAGCGTTACCAATTGCCACTCCCTGCATTCCTGTAACAATTCGAGCCTCGTTCATCATCTGGAACATATACATAATTCCGTGGCATCGTTCGCCCACGATCCAACCGCGACATTCACCTTTGTCACCAAAAGCGAGTGAACAGGTTGGAGAGGCTTTAATGCCCATTTTATGTTCAATTCCGGTAACATGAACATCATTAAAATCGCCGTTTTCGCCCTTATCATCAGGACGAAATTTAGGAACAACAAAAAGACTGATTCCTTTAATTCCTGCAGGATCACCTTTTACACGAGCCAAAACGAGGTGAACAATATTCTCCGAAAGTTGATGATCGCCAGCGGAAATGAAGGTCTTATTTCCCACGATTTCGTAGTAATCCTCGCCTTCTACTTTTTCTGCAGTGGTCATAAGATCACCCACAGCCGAACCGGCGCCAGGTTCGGTAAGGCACATCGTCCCTCCCCATTGGCCTGTATACATTTTTTCGAGATAGGTATCGATCTGGGCCTGAGTACCAAAAGCTTCGATTAAGTGTCCGGCCGAAGTTCCTAATCCAGGCGTAAACATAAAGCTCGGATTTGCAGCTACAAAATATTCGAATAAAATAATTCCCACTGATTTTGGTAAACCCTGCCCTCCATATTCTGGATTATGAATCGGGGCATACCACCCACTCTCACAGAATTCCGCGAACATTGATTCGTAGGCTTTAGGCACTTTCACCACGCCGTCATCCCAGGTACAGGCTTCCTCATCAGCTTCAGTGAATGAGGGCCACATTTTTTCATCGGCAAAACGATAAGCTTCGTTCAGAACCATTTCCACCAGTTCATCGGAGTAATCTTCGTAGTGCTTAAGGTTCAAAACATCTTGAAATCCGTGGGCTTCAAGTGAAAAAACAACATCTTTTTTATCGTAGTTAAATGTACTCATGAGGTATCTCAGGTCGTAGGAATGCCAAAGGCATGAATCTAATTAGAGGGATTATAGCGATTAAGGCCACACCTTCAAGGGTGAATGAAGATTCATTCAGTTTATTTTATTAGGAGCTATTGGAATATTGTAACGAAAGCCAAGCGTTGATAAACTGATCGAACCCCTTGCCCAAGAGAAGACTTGAGTACAACAGCAGACCCCTTCATCGACATGTTCCCCGATACTGAGCACATGGACAAAACGCGCCATGTTTATTGCAATCGTGACTTGAAATTCGAAGCAATACAGAACGTCGGGTTCGACATGGATTATACTTTAGCTCTGTATAAACAAGATGCCTTAGACGCTCTATCGGTCAAACTTACGCTTGAGAGATTGGTAAACCATCGTAATTACCCCGAAGATATTTTAGAAATTCTCCCTCAGCCGAATTTTGCGATCCGAGGCCTCGTCATCGATAAAAAACTGGGAAATATCATTAAGTTGGATTCCCATCGCCATGTAGGACGCGGTTATCACGGTTTGAGACTACTCACGCGTGAAGAGCGCTTTGAGTATAGAAACGTTTCCATTCGTTTAAATAATGATGAACGGTTTGCCTTGGTGGATACTCTTTTCGCGCTACCCGAAGCCTTTTTGTTTGCGGCCTTAATCGATTATATTGAGTCTCATCCCGAAACAGATCTTAGCTTTATGCAACTCTATGAAGATATCCGTTTCGCAATTGATTTGGCCCATCGTGATGGATCCATAAAAACCGAAATTATGGCCGACCTGGAAAAATACATCGTGTATGATCCCGAACTCGCCCTCGCTTTACACAAAATTCGATCTGCACAAAAGAAAATATTTTTACTTACTAATAGTTATTCTGCTTATACCGAAAAGGTGATGAGCTTTCTTTTCGACGATATTCTTCCCGATTATCCTTCGTGGAGACATTACTTTGATGTCATTATTACTGCGGCTCATAAGCCCAAATTCTTCACGAAAAACCAACCTTTTTGGGAAGTAAACTCTTCTGAAGAGGTTCTGAATAAAGACGTTAAAGAATTCGAAAAGGGAAAAATATATCAAGGCGGCAATGTACTCGATTTCGAAAAATTCACAAAATCTCATGGGGAGTCCGTACTTTATGTGGGAGACCACATTTATGGAGATATCGTGCGCTCCAAGAAGACCAGTGCTTGGAGAACAGTAATGATTGTGCAAGAAATGGAAGAGGAGCTTAAACTCGCCAACCATTTGAGGGAAGAATTATCAAAAGTTCATGAGATCGAAGCCGAAGTTCTTCGATTAACGGGAGAGCTCGCGTTTGCGCAAAGCTTAACCAAAGAACAAAACGGCCAAACTCAAAAAAGCCGAATGAAAAGACAGCGTTCTCGATTGATGGAATCTCTAGAAAAAGAGGAAAATCAATTCGAATCTAAATTTAACCAATATTGGGGATTAATCTTCAAATCGGGAAACGAAAACACACTTTTTGGCGCACAAGTTGAGGATTATGCTTGCCTCTATACCAGCCGCGTTTCTAATCTTCTCCATTATTCTCCATCTCATTATTTTCGTTCCCCACGCCAACTCATGCCACACGAGAGGTTTTGATGAAGCGATTTTCGGTCCTCTTTTTTCTTAACCTTATTCTTTTTTTTTCGCTTCCTCTTTCAGCGCAAACACAAACTGATAAAGGCAAGCTTTGGATAGAAGCTACGAAAAAAACGTCTAAAAAAACGAGTATCGTAAAACTGGCCAAAAGGGTAAGTCCGGCGATCGTAAATATTATTGTCGAAATCGAACACACCAGTTTCTTCTCTGCGAATTCGGACTCGGCAACGCTGTTGGGTTCGGGGTTTATTATTCATCCCTCAGGGTTAGCTTTGACGAACAACCATGTCGTTGAACATGCTACTAAAATTCGTATTCGTCTAATGGATAAAACTGAATATGAAGGGGAAATTATCGGACGAGACCCTGGAATTGATCTCGCTCTAATCAAAATACGTCCCGATAAAGCAGTAAACTTTCCTACTGTTGCATTAGGAAACTCAGATACCATCGACGTCGGAGAATCTGTCGTCGCCATTGGGAACCCTTTTGGGTTATCTCATTCGGTAACTTCTGGAATCGTTTCTGCCTTGGGGCGTCGACACCTCGCACCTCAAGGAAGAGATTTTTATAGTGACTTTATACAAACCGATGCTTCCATCAATCCGGGGAATTCGGGTGGTCCCTTACTCAATAGAAAGGGCGAGGTGATAGGCATAAATACGGCTATAAATCGGAAAGCTCAGGGCATCGGTTTTGCGGTCCCCATTAACCTTGTTAAGACGCTTATCCCACAACTCCATAAAAAGGGCTTCATTGTGCGTTCTTGGCTTGGTGCCCGCTTCCAACCTGTGACACCAACACTTGCTCGGAGCTTTGGACTTAAAAAGGTAGCAGGAGCATTGATAGCGGAAACCTTAAGCGGTGGACCCGCAGATAAAGCCGGTTTAAAAGCAGGAGATATTGTGTTGAAAATCAACAATAAGAATGTGGATAACGATATATTGCCATGGATCATTTCCATGACCCCAACGCTAAATAAAACCCCCTGTTTAGTTTTTCGGAAAGGAAAGAGAATAAAAATAGACATCCAATTTGCGCCTCTTCCTAATCAAGATACACCAAAGGTTGCTCCGCATTCTGCCTTTAAGTACATTCCGAAATCAAAATCCTTAGGAATCTCCCTTCTCCAAGTTGGTTCAAAAAAAGCGTTGATGGTGAAGACAATTAACGATGATTCGCCAGCGAATAGGTCGGGTCTTAAAAGTGGAGATATTATCCTGAGTATTAACGGGAAGGTAATCCTATCTCTTCCAGAATTCGAAAAAATAATGGAGAAGTTTTCGCTTGAAGAGATTGTAAGGTTGAAAATCCTTCGTGGCGGACGACATTTTTTTATCGCCTTCGAAAGGTAGGTAAGTTTAGCGTTTTCGAATAAAGGCGAAAAAGGCAACAAAAAGAAGCAAGAAACTTCCGCTTCCTGAAACCATCGTACACCCTTCGTCGACTGAAATCTCATCTGAAGACTTTTGTTGCGGTTGGGGCGTTGGCTGCTCGTTATTTGTTGAAGGCTTCTCCGATCCTGTATTGCTTTCTCCACTCCCATTATTGGTTGCGTTGTTTTCGTTAGGATCGATATCTGCATTTACAATTTTTATGGCATCAGCAATGACGTGTTGGTCGTCCGCGACATCGATCGGACTATTGTCATATATAGAGACCCATTGATCAGCCCCAGCTTCGAAATCGTAGCTACCAAGTTCTTGCCATCCTTCTTCAGTCGCGGCGGAAAGATCGAGCGTAATGAGTTCATTGCTCCCCTTATTACGGACACGAATTTGGGTGGAATTAAACTTCGCAAATTTAGGTACAGAGTAATAATAAAGGGTGTATGTCCCCGCCTCCTCAAAATTAAACATCCAACGCGCCCAGTTTTTTGCGTAGGTAGTTTTAAACGCATTCGTCCAACGAAGCGTCCCCTTGTAACCGACCTGCTCTGTTCGCCAATATTTTTCTTTTCCAAAAAGGTGAAAGCATTTCCCCTCGTTATCAAGAATCAGACCTTTTGCAGGTATGCTCGTTTCACAGATCAAAAGATCTTGAATTTCTTTCTTTTTGAACCATGGTGCATCTTTTTGTGCAGCCTGTGGGGTAAGTTCGGTATGAATGTGATCGTTATGAGGATGCTTCCCCCCATATCTTCGGCTTCGTTTCGCCCCCTTTTGCCCCATACTCCAAACCCAGCCATCCCAGATGATGATCTGAATGCCCATTTCTTCAGCGTGATCGAGGAGATAGTTCGCAATGGGATCGCCCAGCGCATTATTGGGCTTCGTGCCATCTAAGGGAATATGAATGTCTATCGCACGGCCTGTTGCATGAACAGACATACGTTTTGAGTCTCCGTTGATATGTCGACACGAATATCCTCCCACAAGCGCTGCGTAGGAATATGTCAATTGAACCCAATCCCGCAAAAAGCGTGATCCTTCTAAAAAAGACCCACCGCATCCCGATTCGCCCTTCCAAGGCCCAGCTCCCACATATTCGTAATCAAAAGCCAAAGATTTTTTAACGAGCGCAGCGGGCGGAACCCATGGATTTTTCACATTAGCTTCAAAGCTTTGTGTGCTATCTACGCTTTCTTCTGTATCGAAAGTCTCTAAACAAGACGTAAAAGCGAGGGAAATTAGTAAACTTGAGAGAAGATATTTCATAGATTGCACTTTAATATAAAAAACGACCCTACATTGATCCGCAACAGGTTTCAAGGATGTGGGCAATATCGCACACAGCCACACAGCCGTTTCTTTCGAAGCGTTAACCTATGTTTAAAGGGCAAAGGCTTTACGGAGCTATAAATCGCTGCCATGATTTATTATTAATCAAAACCTTTCGAGAAGACTATGACAAGACGATTTCTTATTTTTCTAGGTCTATTCTTTTTCACACTAAATTGTGAGCCTGGACAGGTCGTAGAACCACAATCCCAGAATAGTAAAAGGACGAATAACCAACCCACAGATAACTCCACGACTTGCACCGCAAAAGACTGGTTCCGAGATTTGGACAAAGACGGTCTGGGAGAAAAAGAATATAAACTCCATCAATGTGAAAAACCACAGGGCTATGTTTCTAATAGTGATGATCCCGATGATGGAACAGGAAGCGAAACTGGGGGATGCGAAAAGAAAAATTATTATGAAGACAAGGATAAAGACGGATTGGGCAATCCGAAAATTGTGGTTTCAGCCTGTCAACAACCCTCAGGGTATGTAGATAATAACGAAGACGATGATGATACCAAGAAACCACCAAAACCTTTCGAATTTGCAATCGTGGGCGACCTTGGTGATGCAGGTGAAACAGAAGAAAACGTGGCCAATTTAATCAAGAGTTGGAACCCTGAATTTATTGTTGTCGCGGGAGATAATGATTACGCCACAAACGGACAGCAGTTTTCTGGGTTCGATGATGGCATAGGGAATTATTTCCATGAATACCTTTTTAACTATCATGGAAAATACGGAAAAGGGTCCGACACATGGCGTTTCTTTCCTTGCATAGGGGACCATGACGGAAATGATTGGAGTGACCCCTTCAGCATTGCGAACTATCTCGACTTTTTTTCGATCGAAAATCAAGTTCTTCCCGGCGGGTTCAATACAAAACATGGGCGTTATTACCAATTCCGATGGGAAAATGTACATTTCTTCGTTTTGAACACGTGGAATTGGGAAGTCGCTGAACCCGATGGAGCCGATAAAGATTCGGTCCAAGCTAAATGGTTAAAGGCACAATATGCGGCATCGGATGCAGATTTCAAAATCGTAATTTCACACTGGCCGGCATTTGGTTCAAACAAGCATGCACATTCTGGTGACGGGGATCACTTAAAAGATTGGGATTGGAAAGCAATGGGGATCGATGTGATGTTCGCCGGAAACGATCATAGTTATGAACGAGTTATTCTTCCTCAGGGTTTCTCACATAAAGACGTAGACAACTCAGGATTCTATTGCATTACAAGTGCTGGAGGGGGCGCAGAGCTTTATGAATTCTCAGAGCCTTATCATCCTGGAAGCGAAGCTCGTTTTCATGGTTTTGGTGCATCAAAACTTAGGATCAACGGAAAAACCCTAACTCACGAATTCATCGATCCATCTGGAAAAATCATTGATACGTGGTCGATTACCAAGTAGTAAAAACATGACGAATTCGAAAACCGCCATTTTAACGCACACAAGACGTTTTTTTTATGTGAGCTGACCTATCTATAAGTTCTCTAAACGTGGCAAAACTTATATTTAGGCTTTAAATTATTCTAATTTCTTGAGGGTTTGAAACAATAATTCCAAGTCATCGATTTTAATCACCTGAATACCTTCCCCTAAAAGCGCAATCTCCCCGTAGCGATACTGAGAAAGGTCGATATCCGAACAATTCAAGGTTATTACGTTATGGGTCAAAAGGTTCATCAAAGAGCACTCCTTCTGGTGCACCAAAACAAGATATTTTCTATCCCAAGAATGCCGGAAGCGAGATACTTCTTCTTCTGCCTGATAGATATTTCGAAAAGTCTTTTCTTCAATATTGATCTGAATGACTTGCCGTGTAATCGCGCCAAATAATGTATCTTCATCCACGAAATTCAAGGCCAAAACTTCGCTCACATGCGTATCATCAGTATAAAAAGAGATTAGCTCTTCATATTTATTTTCGGAGATAAACCCCAAACTTTCAAAAGCACACCCCAAAAGTTTTCCATCTACAAACTCCACGACATCAATTTCTTGTTCAGCTAAACCCAATTTTTCGATTTCATTGGTTTCCAAATTCCATAATTCTATGCCAGTTTTTCCGCGATAGGCGATGATCGCTTGGGTGGGATGAATCCCCAAAATTGCGAAATCATAAGTCTCAATAGCTCTTTCATGAATCCATTTTTTAGTGCTGATCTCGTAGACCCGCATCGAAAGTGTTTTTAATCCATTTACACCAATAACAACGACTAAAAACCGTGAATTGACGAATCTTGTTTCGTGTGTGAACTCCTTTGGATCGTGAATATCCAACACATTCTCCCCAGAGTTTGAGGTCAGTCTAAGTGAGTGCCAATTCGCCCAAACGCCCCAATAGATTCCTTCAAAAAAACAAATGTCGCGTGGTGTAATCATTTGGGGAACCCGATTTTTACTTTTTTGAGGATGAGTTTGGGGGTAGCGTCATGCTTTCGTTACCTTAGCATCGATTTGTAGAACTATGATTTTCGACGAAAGGCGATAAAGAGACCGATGAGGATAACCAAAAAACTTGAACCTGAATTTGTGGTCGAACACCCGTCATCGACATCCACATCTTGGGGTTGTTTCGATTTTTCTTGTGTCGTTCCCATATTGGTCTTCGGATTATTATTTTGGTTATTTATTTCGTTATTAGGATTTGGGTTGACATCCACAGGCAAGAGTCGAATCGCATCCGCGATCACATGCTGATCTTCAGGAACGTCTATGGGGCTGTTATCATGAACAGCAACCCATTGTTCAGCTCCCGCTGCAAATTCATAGGTTCCCAGTTTCTGCCATCCTTCTTCTTTAGCAGCCGATTGATCAATGAAAATCTCTTCTTTTTTACCATTATGAAAAATCGCATATCGTGTCGAATCAAATTTCGCAAATTCAGGAACCGAATAATAGAAAACCTCATACTTTCCGGCTTCATCGAGATTTAACATCCACCTCGCCCAGTTCGATGCTGTCTCTGTTTTGAATGCATTTGTCCAGCGAAGCGATCCCGAGTAACCCCCTTTCTCTTCTCTCCAATATTTTGCTTTTCCGAAAAGTTGAAAACACGAACTTGCGTTATCAACAATACCACCTTGAACATCGATTTTATCTGGACATTCAAATTTAGTGACAGGAGCGGGATTGGAAAACCATTCGGTCATTTTCTTAGCGCCATCGGGCGTGAGTTCCATATGAATATGATCATGATGAGGATGAACGCCTCCATATTTTTTACTGCGTTCAGCTCCTTTTCTACCTGAGCTCCAAATCCATTTATCCCAGATAATCAGTTGTACGCCCATCTCTTGAGCGTGATCTAAAAGGTAATTTGCAACTGGGTCGCCAAGACCGTTGTCGGCTTGGTCGCCGTCTAAAGGAAAATGAATATCAATCGCACGACCAGTAGCGTGGACGGACATTCCCGTCCCTCCTCTTATTTTTCGGCAATTGTATCCTCCCACATTCGAAACCTGGGGGAAGGCGTCTTTCACCCAAGTGCTCAAAAACTTCGCTCCTTCTGAAAAAGAACCGCCACAACCCGATTTTCCCTTCCAAGGACCAGCTCCCACATAATCAATATTATAGGCTAAAGATTTTTTAACGAGATCTGCTGGCGGAACCCATGGACCGGATATTTTTGATTCGAAATTCTGTGTTTTCTCATCAACAGAACTCAGGGAGTCCTCACAGGAAGAGAAAAGAAAAAGGGATGAAAGAACAACCGGAAAAACAAGTTTCATCAAAGCGAAGTCCAGATAAATGTTTAAAAATGAATTTTAACGAATTTTCGTTTCTTTTCAATCCATTGTTCACTTAGATGGAAATCCGTTAAAAACGCCTCCATTCGCACTTACTTTTCCTGATGGCCACTCAATATCACCCACATACCAGAATTGTTCATCGGTAAGCGCTTGACGTAAAAACTCACGTTCCAATAATCCCCCAATATAGATTCTAATGGTAGCTCGACTTACTCCGTATCCATGGTCAGAAAAATAGTGAACGCCCACGCCGTAACGAATTCCGTCTTGTGGATTATCTAGATTAATATTTTCTGGACCCCATCCATCAACATCATCGATATCCAGCGAGGGGTCATCCTGACACCCCGGTGAGGAAGGAGAGTTACAAAAATCGGAGGCTCCTGGACGTTGGGATGCCCAGTCTGGGTTGAGGTTTTGCCAAAAACAATCGTAGGGACGCTCATTCCACTGACCTCGGGGATGAAGTAAATGCACATCCAAATCAGAACCCGTAGAATCCAATTGATCAGGATCATTGGGGGTATTCCACACAAGTTGGATATGAATATCTTCTGCCGCGATAGCGCGAATTTTCAGACGAGCTGGCTCACAAGAGCGTATTCCCTCGGAATCCCAGACTTGGAGTTCAAGGGTATATTCTCCCGTGAGATCTAAAAACATTTGAGTATTCTTAGAATTCGTATTCGCTAATAACGCAGCGCTATCAGTGGGTCTACTTGTCACAGCCCATTCGTATTTTTCGATATGACGCCCATCAAACCCACGACTTTCCAGAGCATCAAACAACACCGTATCAAGGGGTAGGCCATCAAAGGTTCCGGTCGGATTCGCTTTCGCACTTTTTCTGTCGGGGTGAGTTGCAACGATCACAGCCTGTGGACATCTTCCCGCAGCGCCAATCCCCTTTAAGTCGACCCACTTCGTAGGTTCGAAAGCATCATCGGATTGAAAATCAAGTTTCGCCTCGAAATTTCCGATTTGATCCGGTTGAAAATCTACAAATATCTGAATCGATGCTCCAGGTTCCAAACGAATATCCTGAAACTGGTCGCGGTCGGGCACGCGAAAAGCTGAGCTACCTTGAATATTTCCAACAGAGAAAGTGGTCTCAGTATTTGGACTACAATTTCGTACATTAATCGGACGACGGGAAGTCATCTCGGTCTCGACCTCCCCAAAATCCAATACCTCTTCGGGAACAAGTTCAAGACAGGGAAAACGTGCATTCACATAGAGTTCTATTTCCCATTGGGGCGAATCTGGATCATTGGAATCGATGACGATTTTCCCCGCCACTTTTTCCGAAGAAAAACCTTGGTGACTGACAATCAACTCTGCGCTTTGACCCGCTTCCAATTCTGAAAGCTTTCCATCAACACCAAGAAATCGCATTGAAAAATGCTCACTAATTTTCCAATCGCTAAACTTCAGTAATTCGTTTCCCACATTCTTAATTGTGGCGCTTTTCACACCTGTGGCGCCGACTTCAATATCACCGAAAAGGAGTCGTTTGGGTGCGACAAGATCTGGCGCTCCGTCAAATTTGTATTCCCCATAATTCTGAGGTTTGAAAAGATCCGATTCATTCACAGGGTCAGAACAGCCACCACATGCGGCAAAAAGCAAAACAATGATGATGAAGAGATTCCGTGAATAAAGCATAATACTCCTGGTTGTTTCAAGCATAACTCAAATCCAAGAGATTTTCGAAGTTACTTTTTGAACGTTTAAGAAATAAGCACAGAGTGTGCCATTACTAGACTCCCAGACAATCTGTGATTCACAGATTATTTAGGATGAAAAACCCGCGAATAGGAGCACGGTTTGTCGACTAAATG
>JAUTBZ010160543.1:0-11003 GCA_032361785.1 Lepetodrilus galriftensis | reverse complement strand
CCCCCCATGATGTTCTGGTCCTGAGTACGAATTCATGCTCAACTCAAAGTTTAGTTCACAAAATAATACCCATAAAAATATGTGAGATTTAGTTTGAAATTGTACTCAAAAGGTTTAGGGATCTCGGGGTCTAGTATAATGCCTGGAGGGGGTGGAGTGGGTGGCAGAAAGGACAGAGGGCGATCATGATTTCCAGTGCAGACAGTCTATATAGTGTTTGGGATGTTTTCATAGTAGCTGTTCGTGCCATTAGGCGTTTGGCCAATATCACATAATGTTTTGTCTGAGGGCGTGTAGTGGCGTATGTTTTGTGTCAAATTAGACACGACTTGATAGCGGTTGGTGCCATGGTCTTCCGCCGTATGCTCCGTTGTTTAGTATTGGCCACTGTGTCCGCGTAATGACGTAGATTGGTCACTCAAATCACATAACCCATTGCAGACGGCATAACCTATTATGAAAATTGCTATATGATCAGACCTCGGGAACAATCATATTCTCCATGACTAGCAATTTGACAGAATATCATGAATCATTTACCGGTACTTAAGGAATAAGGAACACTAATTTACAGTCGATGCATGCGTTGAGCGTAGTAATAGGAAATTCTATAAGCCTGTCAATTTCAGATCATAACGTACCCTCCAAAATAATACACATGTTTTAGTATTCCGTTAGATATATTGATTTACCGTTATTTGATAGAGATTTGCATTAGAATAATACTAGTATACTGTTATGTACATGCACATGTTGATGGTTATGTCAATTAGGGTAATTCAAACATGGATTTACAGGTTAATTAATTATATGAGATGATTGACATGAATTGTTATAGCGGAAATGTATACACTGAGTATACATGGAACACACCAGCAATATGTTTGGGGTTTTTTTTTAAATAAAAATAAAATTATAAAATAAAACAAAAATTAAAATAATTACAAAATTAAAAATAGAAAATAAATGTTTTTATCTGTGATGATTTGGTACCATAAGAATCAGTGTATGGAAAGAAGACATGCTGCTATAGATCTGCGCAGATCTGCAGTGACACGTGCACCCATTTCCAGCCATGTAAACCATCCTTCACAGTAGCAGGTTTTAGTAAAAGTCAAGTAAATATTGAACTTTTGATCCTACCCCAACATGTTTGTGGATGCCAAAATGTCAAAGGTCGGCATTGCTTTGTTCTCCGGAAAATGGAGCCGTTCCACAGAACGATCGTAGCTCCACGAGAGTTGCAAGTCCTAAAGGTTAACATGGAGTTTAAGACTCTCAGTACGATTGTTTTGTGGAACGGGGTCCACAAGATTCCATTTCACAAAAGTATGGTAAGTCTACTGTACAACATTTAGGCATGTAGTCTACAAATCAGGGGGCCTATATTCTCGAAATGTTCTTACGAATTTCTTAGCCTAAGAACAGTTCGTATAATATATACTATAAGAATCGTTAAGATTGTCGTACGATCGTAAGAACGTTTCGAGAATATGTCCCCATGCTTTTACTATAACAGGAAATGACGTAAACCTGGAAGCGCAAGTCTGGGGCCATGTTCTCGAAGGTTATCATATATCTACATGGTACAGCCTTCGTGAAGAAAACAAATCTACTTCTTTCTTTACCATCAAATGTTTCTTTACGAAACGATGTCGTTATTTATGCGTTGGCTTCGGGAACGTGGCCCCTGGTTTCAATATGCCACTGATTCTGCTCTCAGCATGATCAATTCAAAACACGCTGCTGCCATCCCACATACGTTTGAAATACAAACACCCCCTTGTTGAGACGCCGTGTTGTGGTCTGTGGTTACAGGTATGCTGATTGAGGGGGAGAAGTTGCTACTGGGAGGATGCTGGCTGTACTTCACCAACGTCGAGTTCTACGACATGGAGAACCAGAAGATGCTGAAGGAGCCGATAGGAAGAGGGAGGATCTGTCTCACTAGTAAAAGAGTTCTCTTGTTGTCTGCAGAAATATTCACTGGTACGCTACAATAACATTGGTGTTTAATCTAATGGTTTAATTAATTTTGACATCGATCTTAATTTGACTTTAATAATCTGGCACCTTTTATAGACAGACATCAATCGAATAATATTGGAATTAATTAAAAGGCTCTTTAACAATATGTTGTTGTTTTAAAAATAATTTAAATCATATTTTTATCGTTTAGATGAATAAATGTAGGCCTACCCGGCATACTCAAACATTATTCGTTAGCCAGAGATTAATTTTCCTCTGGTGTCTCCAAAACCATACCTATCTAAGTAGCTTATGGTCAGTATATATATGAAATAACAGATAAATCTCAGACAATCTTAACGCCCAAGAGTGGGATGATGGCGTCTGGTGCGCAGGGCGTATAATGCGATGAATAATACTATTGTTGCAAATACTAACTATCTATAATTTATCCTTTGCTGTATTGTTTAGACGCATCAATAAGCGAGTACGGAGACAGCACCAAGCCGTCCGGGGGCTACAAGCTGTCTGTGACCAAGTCCAACAACATATACTACCAGAACCTCCCCCTCAACACCTTCCACAGCGCAGAGATGACGGCCACGGTGGGAACTACGGCACAGGCCAAAATCAGCGTCTTGAATCCCATCTGTTGGGGCGCGTGTCTTTGTTTTGGGGTAAGTGCTGCTACGATAATAATATTATTAATAATAATAATAATAATATATAATAATAATAATAATTATATATATATAATAATATATATAATATATAATAATAATAATAATAATAATAATAATAATTAAATAAGACAAAATATTAATAATAATAGTCATTGTACTAATACTACGATGTCCAACCATGCACTCATCCTTATTATTGACTGCTATTAAGTTTACAAATTACAGGTTACGGTTTCACAGTGGATACAAGAGCATCGTGTAATTTAATCTTTGGCAAAGACGTTTCTTGGCATTTGTTTTCGATTTTAATGAGGTGTCCATTTTATAAAGAATTTTAGAGATCATCACAAATCGTAAAACAAAATGCTACGAAACGTCTTTAACAAATACAACATGTAATTGTGCCCCAAACGCTCGACGTGTGCCTGCGTGTTGAATAAGTAATAACATATTTATGGCGTTTTTGAAGTAAATCATATTTCAAATTATTGCAATATTACAGATCGGCCGTTGTGGAAGGTCGTGTAAGACGACCCCACCGATGACAAGGACGTTCAACAGGCGCACAGTCAAACTGGGCGTCACCATGCCGCCGTGGGGCACGAAAATGTTCGTCAATGTTCATCTGGACCCAGAGATGTCTCTGACCACCGCACGTGACTTTGTCGCACAGCTGCAATATCATGCGCCTCACTTGCAGTGAATGAATGACAATAATTGACAATGATTGACAATGATTGACAATAAAGAGTGACTCAATTTCAGGAATCGATCTACAAGATGTCAGAAATCAAAATGTGCCAAGAGACAATTGTGCATTTCTTAAAATTTCGAATTATGGAATGACTTACTTTTTTTATCTATTGAATGTGTTCTTGGGATATCTTGGAGTATGTTAGGTTGGTGTGTGGATAAAACTCGGTTCTCGAAGAGGATAGTGTAGTCAGGTCATCGAATCGTTACCCATTCATCGAATCGAAGGTTTCGATCAAATAACCGAAGGTATCGATCAAATAACCGAAGGTATCGATCAAATACCGATAATTGAAGGTTTTGGTCAAATATTCAAATAGCCCGATATTTCCTCTGGTGTCTGCAAATCCATATTCTTTTAATAATCGAAGGTTTCGATCAAATAATCGAAGATTTCGATCAACTAATTGAAGGTTTCGATCAAATATCGATGATACCAAGGAGATACCATTCACACAGATGACTATCATTATATTGTGTGCATACATGTATTCATACTGTGGCCAAAAACATGGAATTTGTGTACATATTCATGAACATATTTCGTGTTGCACATGAATTGTATTCACGAATTGGTGCTACCGTTGTCTAGTGCAATTTAGTTAACGCTATTAATATATTCAGATCCGTGGATAGAAACGTCAATAATTACGTCAAAGTTGTGCATGCATACTTAAAAGTTAACATACGTCTATGTACATGTACATGTAGGTCACATGACGCAATATTGATATACGTTGATCGTGTATGTGCATTTTACACATGTGGCATTAATTCTGTATTATGACCATTCATTTATAAATAGCCACACACATATGGCTCATATGTCTGTCTTCATTGTTTTAAATGTTGGAGTGATCAGTTTGAAGCTATACAGTAAGCTTTTATAAGGATTTATTTTCTAAAATGGACTTTCGTTTAGATGAAATCGTAAGCGTCAAATAGGTTCAGCATGGCCAAACTTGTGGTAATAGGCCTACGTACCCTATGCACTTTGTTCTTTTATCGTGGAAAATATTGTTCTAACTTTTCATTTCGGATATATCGTCTATTTATGGTAACTACGTGTGTATTACTACTGTTATGTTAATCTATACTGTATTAAACCTACTACTTGTAGTGATGTATTATATCACTTATTCAGATAGCATACATCTCTACAATATACCAGTATTGTTTAAAAGATATATTATCTATCGTATATGCCTACTTTTAAGTATAGTATATTGAATATATCAATATGTTCATGCATGGTTATCGTATCTAAGAAGAGTTCGATATTTTAAATTTAGATTTGGTGCTATTTCATATTGAATTAACGCTGTACCTGCTGGAAGCGATCTCAGAAATCTAACATAGGAGTGTTTGGGATTTATCCAGAAGAGGGTTAACAGCATTGACTTTGTTCTTCCTCGTATAAGTAGGCGTACGTACCAATTTACGTTTGTTATAAGACTATGTTCTTGCAATAAACATCTTATACATATTCACACGTCACTAGAGTTTGTCATATTGTTTTGTTCCAGTCGTTTTCAGAGAATTTTCATTCTGGCATTACTAGAACTAATGTAAACGCGGCATATTAAAAGCAAACGAAAAAGAAAATGTAGCAGTGTGTTTACCAAACACATCTCGGAAGCGATATTTTATATTTTTTAAATGATACCAACGCCTTCTTCGATATATTTGTAAGGCCACTAAGGTGACAAATATAAATTATAATACCCAAATATAAAATGTCGCTCCCAAGAGAAGTATCCAGAGTAGAACCAGAGTCTTTACTGCATTCATGTGAATTTGGCCATACACTTATATAGTTGCAATTTATTCCTTCGTCGCCTATTCCGAGTGGAAAATGTAGCGTGTCGATCATGGTTGCACGAGTTGTTCCCCCTTTAATATAAGATGTGCGTCGTAAAATCTTTACTAAAAAGTAAAATCGTTACCCGAATCTGCTGAGATAACTGACCATTATTTCAAGTTACTAGTACAATGTAATAGTATTCAACTTCATATGAAATAAATAACATGTAAATAGCACGTAAACATCCAAAATCGCCACCCATATGATTATCAGGCAATTGTTTCCATGGTTTTCCATAACAACTAAATTATGGTTATTAAACAATAATCTCAATACTGATTTTATATTCCACTTTTATTTTCAGTTTTCAAACTACATACTTTCACCTTCCTCCTCGCTATCAGTTAATTTTACACACTGCCAATTCACCAAACTGGTAGACAAACATGTCAATACCCAGTACAATGCACTCTATGGAACTGGAAATAATTCCTTTATTTGAAGACATACTCACAGAGCAGTCAACAATGCAATAATCCAACACTATAGTAAGTACAACACAATAAGCAAACAATATATATATCTAATTTAAACAAATTAGAAATGTGGAAAATCCGCTGAAAAGCTATTGTTTTTGCTTTTGTATTGGTTTGTCCAAAGTCATTGGGATGAAAATATTTTTTTACTATTTCTGTATTTTTCCTGTACTTTTTTTTTTTTTAAATTTACATAATAGTGGAATTAGAAAGGTTTCATATTTCTTTTTAGAAAACTATCCGAATATTTGAACATTACCAAACTTGTTAATGTTGTACAATGAGCAACCTATCCTCTGATACTTCATAGGTTTACAAAAACCTCTTGCTAAATGCACCAGTCTCAATAGTCCACAACAAACATCCTGCTATGAATACTACTCCAAATTACAACAAAGTATAGAATTATACAAAGATCCACCATGTTGATTTCTTCCTAGCCTCATAATCATCACCTACACATTTTTCAGTAATATCAGATGTATGTTTTTGAAATTTTATGTTTTTATTTTAATACATGGAGTGTGGCAGTATCATCTAATTCTCCATCCTTCTGCCTGTAGAGTGTAGTGTTAGTGTTAGCTCAATCCCACACTATTCAATAGGGCATCTCGGGTTGACACTAAACATGCTGAACTTGCCCTTGAATTTCACACCTCACACCTCGAGCCTCGCACACATTACACACCTCCTGCAATCTCTTCATAATCGCCTCCATCGCCTTCACTGTATACTCCTTAACAAGATTCACGCTGGAATAAACCCTAACTTGTGTAAACAAACATTTCCATAGATATAATAAAAACATATTGTACTACAGTAAATAGCTGCTGTAGAATAATGAAGTCAAAATGATGTGGAAAAAATCTATGGGGGGAAAATATCACAAATGACTGAACTGTATGAATTTTCTCAATTGAACTGTATAATTTCTCAATGAAAAATTCAAGTATATGTAGGTTGGGTAATATTTCTCACTTATTCTGAAAACTATTTTTACATGTTTAATAAATTGTTATTAATTTGATATATCTAGTTTCTAAATTATTCTGCAGAATAAATGCAATTACATTATTAAACGCACAAAATTACGCACACATGACTGACTGATTTAATTGTCAAACACATGTTTACTTGGCTACTGTTATGCTAGACTTTTGCGCTATACAAATATTTATTTTATTATTATTATTATATTACTGTTAATTTGTCTAAACAAGAGTTTTCTGCACATAATCCTAATTACTGGACAGTTTTCAATGTTTTCATATTACTAGTATTTCATTATTCATGTGTAATACAATTCACAAGAAGCTAACTTCTCCGGTAAAAGGGACCATAGATTATTTGGTTCAAATGTAAACGAGAAATGCAAGTTCCTTCGTCAGTACATCAAGTGACTTTCTATATCTCCCAGAGAGTGCAGTCCCTAATTCCACCAAAACAATTTACAATTGCCACCTTAGTCTACAGATAATGTTCATAGATGTGAGTGAACCATTTTACTGCTGAAATATGATATTAGGTATGCTTAATAATATGAAGTTTATTTCATTTTCTTTTAAAAGGTAAGTTTAGCATAAGGTTAAAAAAATAAAAATAAAAGGAAATTAAAGGGAAAAGATAGTCAACACAAAAAAAAGGGGGGAAAAAGGAAGGGTAGGGAGGGGGAAAATGATATATAAAACTGAAAGGTACTGTATGCATAATAAATCTAACGGAGAAAAACAAATGATACAACTTGAGAAATGACGACATGAATCTTTTTTTTAAATAAGATCACAAAAACAGCATGCCAATATTCAGTGCCATATATGGCCAACTTTCCAAAAATATGTTCCCATACAAACATGTTTAGTTTTCAGATTCAATACAAAGAATAGCTTGAAAGAAAGGCATGTGGTATTTCAAAATATGTATTGTCTCTCAGAAATACCATGAATAATCACAGTCCTGTTTTATACAATCACCTGTATAGATTGTCTGAGTATGTAAATATACCTCTCAACATGTATAAATCATTTCCAAGAAATTATATATCAACAAAACATGCCATTTTGTACCAAAATATTTGCAAGAAATAAAGAAAATCTTGAAAACTTGGTCATCTCAAAGAGAAAAAATATATATTGAGTCAATTCCTGTAGATTGCTTATCAGATATCAGTCCTTATTTTTGGTCCTTTTAACACAAACTTAGCTATCAACAGGGGAGACAACTGAATACACATGAATGCACCAGTCAACGCAATTAATACTGAGATCATTAGTCGATGTCCAGGTCATATATCACAGAGTTACTGAAGTCGAACGCACACTTGGTCTTGTGGTCATCTCCAAATGGATCGACGACACTGCCTTTCTCTTCCCAAGAGAGGCTGTGGACGTCTTCCTTGCCAGAGTTACCTCCCTTCTCAGAACCTGGGTCCTCCGTATCTTTGGACTCTGAAAGCTCTTGTATCAAGGGAGGTTCCTTGGCGTCTTGGGATGTTTTGGAATCCTGGGCATCCGTGTCGGCAATGGGGACATCGCCATGCTTGCACGAATCATCTAAGACGTCATCGAGGTCAGGCTTGCCCTCTTTGCCATCACCACGATCACATGACGGTGTAGGAATGCCTGATTGGACAGACTCGGATCTTTCATGCTCACCACACTCATTCACACTATGACCGACACCATTAGTGATAGTCCTGTCATCCAGCTCAATGTCATCATCACTATCTGCTTCACAGGCTTTATCTTTAGCTGCGTCACATGATTTATCTTTAGCTGCGGTCTTCAACTCCTCGACAAGCTTCTTCTTTTTCTCATTCACTCTTTTGTTACCTTTCTTCTCACCCTTATCAACACTAGTCCTAAAATCTTGGTGGTCTTTCCCAGCCAAGACACTTCCCTTAACAGAAACACTCTTAGTGGCTTCCTCTTTCTTGCTCTCCGCATTTTCCCCTTCGGCATCCTCGCTGATCTGCTCGAAGTACTTCTCCTTCTCCTCCTCCGCAACCTCCTCTACTTCTTCCACTGCCTCTCCTTCCTCTTTGTCATCGCTGACGGCCGCAGCGACGGACTCGCTGTTGGTCATCTCTTCTCCGCTGCTGTAGTCAGACCCGCTGTTTCTTCTCCGTCTTCCGTTGGCTTTCTTCTCATCCTTCTCCTCCTTCTTCCGTGCTCTCCGCCGTTTGCTCTTCAGCGCAGTCTTCATGCTGGTCGGCGCAGTGTTCTTCTTGTAGGTGGCGCTGTCGATGTGGCTGTTGAAGGTCACAGACTTCTTGGAGAGGGCGTCAGGACTGAGTGCGTCCTCCGAGGACCGTGGACTCTCGCTGTTGCTGCAGCTGCTGCTACTGCAGGTGTTATCGTCGCTGGACTCAGAGAGAGTTCTTTGTTTCAGGATGCTGTGCAGCTTGGGAGGAGCCCGTTTGTGAACCACCTCAATGTCTGCCGACGAGGGCGGGGTATATTCATCGTCCTCGTCTTTCAAGCTGTTTGGCTGCAAAGACAAAGTATGGTATTGTTTCCATTCACGAGTTACAATGATTACCATCATAATAATGATCACAGTAGAAATCCATAGCAACAATTAACATTTACTAGAATTGGTATTTTCGTTTTGTAAAATAAGCTATTTTTACAAATGGAAATGGATAGAGAGCAGATTTTCACAATTGACAGAATATGCAGATTTTCACAATTTATGGAACACACAGATTAAACTGATTTCCAGGGCTCGACAGTAAGGATTGTCCGCCTGTCTGGGACAGGTAGAATTTACGGAAGACATGTGAAATAGCCTAGATTAACGAGCCCTTTTCACAGTATTTACATGTTCGACAGGACACAGGGACAGGTGCCTCAAAAAGTTAATGTAGAGCCCTGATTTCCACAATTATTGGAATACTCAGTACCTAATGTCATGATTAATACATTAAATTGCTATTTTGAAACCCATAACTGCTATCACAAGCCTCTTATTTGCCATTAGACATAAATCACCTGGATATTGTTAATTGTAATCACTGATGCGGATGGTTCACACAAATTACCTTGATATTGATGGTCAGCTTCTTGTCCTTCATCTCTGTGACCTGCAGATACGGCAGTTGTTGAGGACTGGCTTCAGCTCTCTCTAGTTCATCAGCTTCTTGGTCCAACTGAGTCAGATGTCTCTGAATGTTCTCATCCGTCAGCAGCAGTTTCTCCTGTAATCACAGAACACCAGGGTTAGATGATCATGTTAGTGCAAAATGTACAACTTTGAACAAGCCAACGGGTTAGTAAGTCAAATAAACTAAGAGCGATTTCCCTAAAAAGATACTCGCCCATAACAAAAGAAGGTCGCCACGGGCCGTCAGGCGAGTGGGAACTTCCCACTATGGAACACATCTAGTAACAAACTCGGAAATGTTAAGAGTATTTAAACTCCCGGAATTTCACTTGCTGACATGAGGGCTGGTAAGTCTGAGAAGTTACCCATCCTCATATATGTTGACCAGTGATCGATTATATACATCTTAAAAAAATATAATAAAAAAAAACACGATAGTCGGGTGTGCAAGGCTAAAACTTTACTAAAAAGAACCTGTTGCAGGCATGCAGACAGGCTCTATTTCGAGCACTGAAATGTCCATAGAAGAACATCACTTGAAAACAGTCTCAAGGCAAAATTCAAAGGTAAAACAGCAGCTGGAAGCCATACTTGAATAATAAAAGGTCATTTAACTTGGGCAATAATTGATGGAGCTTTCCCTGCAGGCGAATTTGTCATACATCCAGATACAATCAAAAGTAATTAGAGTTTGGAGTTCTGCTATTAGAATGTCAACACACTGGTATTATTTAATACACTGGTCAGACGTCCCAATGCTGAATTCAACACATGCCCTGCTATAATAAGGCAATTGCAGTGGCCTCCAGCATGGTGAGTGAGACAATGACCTCTACAGTATAGCACAGTGCCCAGAGGCAACCACAAGTACAAGTACAGACAAACAGGGTTGTGTTCAGGCTGCACTAATTTCACAATTGTTCACTAATGTTCAAATTATCCTGATTGACTCTATATGAATAGTGGGTACCGCACACTGCTATCCCAAATAGTGCTCCCTCGATATAACACACTTCGATGCACCGTGGATTCGGATACAATGCAGGGTCCAACGTGGACCCCATTTAAAAAAAGTAATTCTCCAATTATATTTGTTGATATAACGTGGGTATTATAACGCGGGTGGCATGTCATGGACCCCAAATTCAGTGTTATATC
>JAUTBZ010160532.1:0-11003 GCA_032361785.1 Lepetodrilus galriftensis | reverse complement strand
GCCGGGATTGAGTTCCATAGCGTTCGATTGAAATTCCACAGTCCTGTCACTGATGGAATCGTGAATCGAACGCCCCCTATATGTTGGCTGATACCAACGATACCGCTATGTAGCACATCGTAGAGAAAGGTATTGCAGCCTGAACGCAGCCTTGCTCTTATTAGTCTATGTCCACATGATGAAGAGACGCACTAGAACTGTAAGACTGGACTAGTGTTTTGTATAGCGCTCTGGTAAAATGTCCTAACATTGACATTGCAATCATACATTTCGATTGAACTTCATAACTCAGGGCAAGCTTCCATGATTACTTCAAAAGTACATTATTGTCATCAACAGCCCCTTCTTAACATAGCTTTACTCGGAACTGACTGGTTGAGTTTGTGTGTTTGTGTGTTTGCCATTTCAGTCAAACGTGCGGTAGTGTCAACTCCTGCTTTCACGGAGCTGGGTACAGAAATGCCCGCATCTGTCCTCAGAACTCTCGAGGACGCAAGCAGCATTGCTCAACACTGAACGTCAAGCCGTTTCTTTAAATTTGAAAAAAAAAATCAACAATGATCTAAAGCTTGAATCTAATCAATGAGAGATCTAGGTACACGCATACATACAGACTGAGCCCATTACCGCAGCGCATATCCTGGATGAATGTCGTCGGGGAGAGAGTGTCTCCTTCTAGTGGACATCGATCGCCATGTCAATCAACGCAACAGGAAGCGGTAGTGCTGCTGGGAGAGTTGATACAGTCATTTGCACCCGGGCAATAGAGGGCACTCCTGACGCAGCGAGACACCTCGAGACACCTCGTGCAGCGTGGAATGTATGAAAAGAATGTTTACAACAAGACGCTTCGATCAGGCAAACGTTTAAGCCCGAGTTCCGTTAATAGCTACTTCCAAAGTTCTTTGCGATTTGACCTTGCGGCTCATGCACATGGGCGAACATTGAGACTTCCGGTCGAGATTGTGTAAAATACGTAATGCGAGATAAACATCAGTGACGAAATCACATATAATATAAACTACGTTTCAGTAACCATCGCGACACATGGTTAGTCTATGTATTAATAATGTACATAGTATATAAACACATCCTGATCAGATTCCATGTTGACCCGCTTGTGCTGCCTTTATATGTATAAAGTACATACTATATCAAAGAACAGATCAGATTATGTACCCTGTTAAAGCGTTACGTGTGTTATCCCCAGGGTAATTCAACAGATGGCATGTGCGTGTAATAAAATCCGGTCCGTATTTAATACAGCTAATTCTATCGAAATTTATCGACTTGCATGAACTCTTTCCTACGGGTTAATTGTAACACGGTAAAAGAAAACAATCTAAACATCTCCACAGTGAACTCAGTTGTCGCCGACACGTTCACCTCCACTGGGAGTCGCATAAATACTTTTCACAGAGAAAGACGGACGAGGGATATGTTTCAGGGGCTTTCAAGTCGGGTTTTATTGTCATTCTCACCCAATAAACCCGCTCGTGCCGCCTTCTATTTAGATTGGCTCTCGTGTATCCGCTAGTTTACGCCTTAATCTAATTAGGCGGCGCGGTAACTCCGACAGGTTTGGGTTTCTTGTGCGTTCGTCATTAGTTACTTCAATGAACGGGCTGCGTTTACACGCAGTAGTATGTCCACCTATCACCATGTTGGCTTTTTTCTCTTCTTGAACATCAGATACGTCAACACATTAATTGGGACGTTAAAAAAACAAAATCGAATTTTCAAGGATTGAATTTTACAAATGGCATAAGATGTAACTGTAAATAGATATAAAACATTGGAAAACATGAGATGAATGAATGCTCAATTATACAATTTTATCCAGGTCTGTATTTCCGTGTCTTTCAACGTGTCAGTAACAGTGAGTCTGCGCCGTCCCTAGATCCTTGAAGTTTACAAAAACGCTTTCTCTGGCGTACATGAGCGATAGGTGACAACAAATCTAGGGCGATTTCCTCTGTCAAACATAGTTGAATTCACACCCATACTATGACTTCCCACATACTAACTCAATGAGTAATATACAAATCGCCGAAAGGTGTTTTTCCCTGTGTTATTATGTAAGTATTAAACATAGGGTCGTCTGTCATGATCATCTGTTCAACTACCTCTGGGATCCGTGGGTTCAACATCGTGGTATAATTCTAACCTTCCTCTGTTCATCTTTATGTGTTTCTGAATCATGAGCATCGGATATAAGGATCCGTCACTTCCTGTTCCATTATGCGAGGTTAGCTTTACTTCAGTCCCATTGAAATAGAACCCGAGGATGATAATAGGATCGGAATAAACAAACGTCGTTGGTTAATTAGCTCAGAGAAAAACAAAAACATGGTATGTCGTGTCTTGGTGCTGTCTTCAACTCGTGACCACAAAGGGGCGTGTCCTTTGACTACAGATGAAGTATGCCAGTGAACTATAGCTATAGGAAAACATATATGAATGACTGAATATAATGTTCAAATAATAATGAATTAATACTATTATTATTATTTTCTATGTGCGTATGTCTGTGAGCGTGTATTTCCATATGCGTTTGTGTGCGTGTTTATATGCGTGGGCAAATGCTACGGTTCAAAGTTGCCGTGGTACGTTATTTTAGCTTGGTATGGGTTGAACGTATTATTTTATCACGTTGATGATTTTGCAGTTGTTGTATTATGACAACAAGGATGATGACGTGATGCTGACGGTGAGAACCATGACGATGATGCTGGTTACGATGACTGTGATGGTAACAATGATAGTGTTGTGCTGATAATGGTTATGAATATGACGACGTGTCACAGAAGAAAACGATGATGAAGATGATGATGATGATGATGATGATGATGATGATGATGATGATGATGATGATGTCTACAAAAATATGTTATCACCGAAATACTCCTATTCGAAATACTAGTATCCACGATGAACAGATTTAAGTCAAATTCCTGGAAAAAATATTTGAGCGGCTCCTTTCATATAAATATATTACCAATCAATATCAATGTTATAATTATATGAATAACTGACTTTGAACCTCTGGAACTATGGAGGTATGCCTCCAATGCGTATTCAAGTTGCAGGAGATTGACGTTATCTAAAGACTCCCAGGTAATAATCTCAATACATCGTATTTGGTTATTTTGTAATCTCTGTACAGTATGTTGGCAAATTATCGAATGTGTGCAGGTTACTATATTGCCATTGTGTCATTGTGTGCTGTGAACTGTCGCCTTGGCGAATAGGCGTATACCCCGGACCATTTTAAGGAATGCGTAAATCATATTACACGGGTTCAATCCTAAGAATACCGAGCCATCGAGCTCTGATCTTAAAAAAGTAATTAAGTTAGCATGTGAGGCTAAAAATCTGCGGAAATGTTATGAAAGGCGACTGTTGCGCTGTCATTTCCTCGCGTGACTCCTATTCGTTCCCCCAGTGCCCATCAGATTTATATCATGCTAATACATCTAAACTCGATGCCATGTCATGCGATCAAGTGCATGCTTGACTCGCGGCCATCTCGGATGTCGCTGGTAACAAGGAGACGCAGGTAGCGCGCGCGTGTAGGCGATGTCCTCTTCGTAAGGACCTATCTCCGCCTTGGCAGCCTCGAGTAGCCGTGCACACTCTCGGCGGCAAGTCGACAGATTGCTTCTCTGGCGACAAAAGGAGAGGGAAAGATAATGCATGGGGATCTTGGTTTAGCAGCATGGATCAGACGATGATGGGAATCTTTCCCCGTGTTCCTGAAATCGTTGGTTGTGAGGACCGGCGGCTTGAGGGGAGAACTTGATCATAAGTCGGGTTTGGTTTGGGGGGGTTTCTATATGACGTGTGGGTGAAGTGATGTGGCTATTTTAAGTTTTGATTAACGCTTAATCTGGGATATTTTGGAGTGCAGTGAACCCCAATCTGCGGTATTGCGGCAGAGCATAGACTGTATTTCCTTCCTTTATATCCGAGACTTTGGCCAGCGGCTGTGATATAGTATACAGACGTTGCTGCGACAATCTGAAGGAACATGCGGAAGTGATATGATGCCGAACCCGATGAACTAGTGGCCCCGATGTACACACACACACACACGCACACACACACACACACACACACACACACATACACGCACACACGAGCTTGCGCACTCACACTCGTACTCACAGTGTACACCCGCGTACACGAACACCACATATTTGTTCAAGGAGCACATGCAACAACTTGTAAGAAGTAATTAGCGGCAAGGCACATCTGCATAAGAACTGCGTTAACTGTTGAAGGGTAACGTGAGATAACAGGTCCGCTAAACAGTGGCACTCTTGGCCATCTGGAACCGATCATGTCCTTGGCTTTGTAACTGATGTTCTTCAAGTCTAGCAGATGCAGCCCCGAAACGCACCCCCCCCCGTCTCCCCTCAGGAGACGCGTCCTCCCCCTCCCATATGTTCCAGCGTTTCTTTTAAAAGCAAACTTCTCCAGAGGAAACAAAATCCATCTCAACCATCTAGCTCTACCTACAAATATCCCCCAAACCGTTGCGGTTGTAAACAGGAGGTGAAACACTGTACTTTCATCCTCAAAGAGAAATACCCAAACATACATGCAAACACCAACGTATGTAACCGATATACTGTTTTGAACTTTTAGAAATAGAATCTTACTTTTTTGCAAGCGAGTGAGCTTTTTGGGTTTGGTAGGTTCGCCTTCAGCGGGCGGTTCCTCTAGATCCGGGGGTAGTTCCGGGTCATTACCCCCCTCCTCCATAGCTTCAGCGGGGGGTCGGGGGGACTCGGTCCCGTCCATCATCGGAGGCTGTTCCGGAGGTTCTTGAATTTGATCATCTGGAACCATCTCCAGTTGTTGTTGCATAACCTCTGGTGGAGCATCAACAGCGTGTTCTTGCTGGACATCGGGGTCAACTCCTGACTCGTTAGAAGCCATCTTGAACTCCTTCCTTATATCTCTCCCTGTCTCTCTCCAGACCTCACACAATTCGGCCCCCTGGCTGCTTGAACCTCGAGCTGAATCCTTCACCACAAACTCCCAGTCAAATATTTCACTCCAAGTTTACCGCTTTGCCACTCGTGGCGAGTCCAAGTGGGAAGATACGCGTTGAGTTATCGTCTGCTCTCTCCACGTCTGGTGAAGACTGGAACCTACTGACCGCCAGCTGTCTGGTCCGTCTTCAAGTGCTTAGTTACCCTCCTACCGCGTACCTCCAATTAGGACGTTCTCACTACTCAAGTGCTGAAAGAATACTCCTAGCAGAACTAGCTTGGCATTAATTCTCTCTCTGATGTATTACATCACATCAGAACTCGACATAATCCTCGCGGAAATCTGTTTCAGCATCAATTTCCTCCCTTTGGTCTCCACAGTAACGACTTCTTCTGACTACTTTGTTATTATTAATCGCTTGTCATGTACACGCAGAGAACAACTTTCTATGAGAAGAGTTTTGCTGTTTGTAAACAGTCAAACGTCTGTTGCATTAACGATTCCAAAGTGCAAGAATACTGCACACCTGGGTCTTACAAAAATGAAAATAGATAAGAAGCGGACAGAGATACCACGGAGACGACTTGGCACCCTCACGCTAAACCTCTCCGTAGCGAGTAAAAGAAATGTACCGGTAACGAGATCCCGTCCTAAAACACCATTTTAGCACGATCCTCCGATCTTCTCAATTTCCTTGAAAGACAGAGAGGAGGCGCCCCGGTTAGAAACATAAATGCACCAACGAAATAATTTCTCCAAGATTGGCCTTCCTCCGTCCAATCTGCTCTCGCCAGCCAATGGGAGATACCCCTTCCGTCAGCAATGGCCGCTCATTAAACAGGCAAGAGAACGCTTCAAGAACGCTTCAGTCTTTAAAACTGCTCCTATCTCCCGCTTCCCTGCTAAAGCGTCAAAGTGCGCTGACGCTACGTCGAGAAAATCGGTTTACCATTTTTCGCCGAGATCAGATTGCAAGTGGACACACTACAGTCAGTCACAGAACTGGGAGTTACATGGCTGTTCGGGTTCACTTATCTTTAGAACTGCATCTGGTTTTAGATAGTTATCGGCGGTAGGGGTAAGGGTTGGGGGGTGGGGGACTGGCATGGGGGGTGGGGGCGGTGTGCATCTGCAGGGGGCGGGATTTCAGAAATGAAGTCGCTCAGAGCAGGCGGTAATTGAATACGGACGAATGGCTGTACTGAATCTTGTAAAATTCCGAAGCGTAAAAAGAGCAACTGGAAAACTCAACGGAAACATGCATCTTTTATACAAACAGTTGACATTAGCAGGTGCATTATGACACAACAGTACGTTATGTTATGTTATATTGTTAGTGAACCCGTTATCGCATACCGGTATTGCAATTTCGTAAATTGCGGTATGTTCTAAGATATGAACTAGAAGAACAATTTGACGGAGAGAGAGAGATAGAGAGAGAGGGATAGGGGGCGAGAGAGATAATATACTACAGAGATACTCTTGGAGAACTGCACTTGGATATGAGTTTCAAGAAGTGATTATTGAAACGTAAATAATAGAGCATCGTCAAAATAGTTCTAACACTCACGTTATTGCCTAAATTAAATATCTTTTCCCGTATAATCGATAATTTGGAGCTGGTGGTTTTGAAATGTGAACAAGAAGAAATTTCTTTACCTTACAGATGATGTGTTATGCATTTAGCATGTTTCTTTTTGAACTTTTGACATGGATATGAAGGAAAAGAAGTAATGAATGTTTAAGACAAAAACTATATTTGCAGTCAGTTGAAACCTCAAGAAACACAAACTAAATGCAAAATAAGTAAAGAAAACATTGCAGATTTCTAATTTCATAAACTTGCGTTGAACCCATGTTTACTTTGGACTGGGTTTTTACCTATGCTTATTGTATGTGCCATCTTTCTGACAAGCATAAGCAGAACTCAGGAAGGAATTCAGCAGACGCCAATACTATCACTCCTAAAAAATGTTCAGCCAGGATAAAATCAAATCAACATAGTTTCTGAGAGAGTCTTATCATTTGAGCATAAGTGTGCTCTCGTCAAACATACGTGCCTTTTCGTTTGATACTATCAAAGTTTCTGACGTCAGTGCTATAACCCAAAATGTTGAAGAAGCAATCTGGTTCTTGGTTCCATCTGCGCTTCTCATCTATATAAATCACAGCCTAGAACCAGTTTTTAACCAAGACACCATTTGTTAAACTGGTTCTATGTCTAAAATCACTATATGACTGTCAGTAGACAGATCACTACAACTATAACGGAGGACAAATGATCTTCACACTATAATGTGCGACAACATTGGTCTGGAATCACGATTCAAAGCTAAAAACGTATGCTTGCTCAGGGCTTAAGGCATTTCATTCAAAGCCCTGATCCGAATACTTCCAATTTGAACCATTTCAATTACATGTACTATAGGGCTAACGATACAGAAGCATTGATTTCACATGCCGATGTTCGCGACCAGGTTCTATTTTGTTCTGTAGAAGAAGACAATACCACACTGATCTATCGTGTGATGTACTTTCTTTGCAGTGTAATTAGTTTACGAAAGTAGAATGTTATGTAATAGATTTACATAGCTTTACTTACCTCCATGTTTGAATTCGTTCTTTATCCACACATCCAATCAATTATCTGAAAATATATAGACACATCATATTATAATGTATTTCACCCGATTATTTTAATATAAATTTTAATTTTCGTATCAATCTTTCGATTTTTAATGATTTTGACATTTCTTTTGAAAATTGGTACCAATAAAAATCGAAAAATTGATACGAAACGCGATTGACAAGGGCTACGATTGACAAGGGCTAACACAGACAAGATAACTCAGTTCCTGAGCTCAATAACTAGATGAATTAGCATGTGGAGTACAGAATATGTATCAAATTCAACATATACATGGACATACGTATACCTAATTATGGACATACGCATAGATGATTACCACTATTTGGTAAAACAATGTATGGAAATACATGGGACATGTTTATTATTACAATATTTATTGCTGAGCTCGCGCACGATTCAAATTAAGTAAACGTAATGCTTCCTTGTTGGAAAAGTCTGACGGAAACCTATAAAGACCACCATTCGAGTATTGTCATTTGACTTCCTCTTATTTAGGGACACCTAATTATGATATAAGCCTACCACAAAGACTCATGGTACCAGGGTTACAGTAGGATTCCTTCCAAGAAACCCTATAGCAGCCCTATTTGTAAGTAGGTGTTTTTCTCACTATTAATTAAAACACAACATAATTTAGATTTTAAGGTTATGCATATGCTGACATTAACTTATATATTTCGTTATATTAAAGTAAATCTACGTTTGAGTTTCGTACACACTACAAATGACATACCCCGACACTACAGTATACGTATGGTATGGCACTTCTTGATGAGATACGGCCACTCACCATAACGACAAAACACCAATACAACATCAATCACTAACAATAATAATTGTTTTTCTTCTGTACCTACGTGAGTAAAAGCATAGCATATTTTGCAGACAGTACACATTTGGCTTGGGACCTATTCTCCTTAGCATACTGAACGTAAATGTTCCTGAACCTAAGAGCTAATGTATTTCCGGTATGCCCTCACGGGGATATGAATATACACACCGGTAGTGGTCATCATATTTCCGTCCGTGGAAAGGTAAACTATATACAGACTAGGCATACGTCTAGACAGTGGTGTCGTTGCCTTTCGTATATTCCTGATTCTACATCTCTGGGTATCATTTCTCGAAGCTCTCTACTACACCCATACGGACTCTCATAGTCAGCTCTAATACATGGGGATAGAGTACTTTCGAGAGCGCTATGGTCTTATAGTGGATATGAGAGCTTCCATAAAAGATACCCTGGGTTGGACTTGACGGCCAGTCGATTCATGTACATATGTTAGGAATAATAAGACATGATGGTAATACGTAGAATATACCTGTTCACGGAAGAGAAAACTGAGATAAGAGTCAGTACGCTCACATGAAAGGTATACGTTTCCGACGAGTCTGTACACTGCCTTCAGAACATAATTGCTAAGGAGAATGAATGCATATCAGTTAAACATTAACGTTTACTGAATGCAGCTGAATAAGCGAACTATATAAGCAACTCGTAACCATGAAACAGAACTTGAGTGATCTTTTTGGATGCTAAATGTAGAACATCTTATTTGAAGAACGGTTGAGAATAATTTGGATGGGTATAGGAGTTATTAGAAGAAAACTGTTGCCCTACTTACCCAAAATCTTCCGCGAAACTTTATGTTAACTGTTTGAATATAAGAACACACTCAGAAGAGCTTATCTTTATGGTTGTATCATGTATTTCTGCTTATCTAGATGTCGCTCTACAAATAAGTTATTTCTACTTTAGGATACGTCAGTTGGACATAAAAATAGCGTCCATTGAAAGCATCAAAGACTCCGTTCTGGCTTGGGTCCATTAGACCTGGAATCACCTATACATACCAGACTTAGGGTATGCAATTAGTATAGAGTATATCTGTTTTAGTCAGACGTATTCCGGTACATGGGTAGGTCTGTTGGAAAGGCGTGCTTGACCATATAACAAATATATATTATTTGCATTCATACCTACAATTTTCCTGCAAAGTAAAGTACTACATGAAGTACGTAGAATGCGTGTAGGTACTATCATTGCAAAGAATGCCATTATAAAGAAAGGAGTAAGTTGGCTTTAAAAAGTGTAGATAATGCAATTTACCAATAAAAAAATATGTAGAGTTGGTCTCTTTCAGGGAAAGCAATTAATAATATTATAATATTATAATAACCAGCTGATAGCATCGTTTAATGAAATGGAAGCATATAAGACTGGAATCCTGCCCATCAATAAACAGTATATATGACTTTGCTCCAGCTGTACGTGCAACAATGAAATCCAGTTTAAGAAGGATACTATAAGGAATACCGTAGTCATAATAAAAGTAAATAGTATTTAAAAAGTGACTATTACTAAAGTTAGTACGTAGTTTTTATTGATGTTCATAAGGAATGGCTGTAGGAGCATACAACGATAGGTGCACGTGCGTGTTTGGGAGGAACAGACCTGCCTCAGTGGTAACTGGAGGGTGTGTACGTGTGAGAAGAACTGAATATCAATCGGACAAAACAGCATACGGACATACTTTATTAGGATAGAACGCTGCACGAATTGACCTCTCTGACCAGCTTGATAAATTACGAATACACGGAACCAAGACTCAGTTATCTATGAGTAGCCATGTTGTTTAAACAGTTGGACGTTTGCCATTTGGAAAATGCTCTCAGGGGAACCATTAACATATATTCATAGATAATGATACAACTGGCGTCATATTCACTAGGTGAACAGGTTTAACCAATTTAAAAATAAATAAATACAAAGTCGGCAAGTTTGCAAAAGTTGTCCTTAATTCAGATGAAGGAAGTATTTTAGTAGACGAAATTTCGTAATATATTTTTCATTTGGCATCAGCCACATTGGGTTAGTCAAGCTAAATATAGGACATGATATCCAATTTCACACAGCAGACAGGACGCCTGAATTAATATCTACAAATCTCTTGGGGGCTAAGTTGATATATTTTCTCAAAACTGGGGAGTTCTTGTGATGACCCTAGCAATCAACGTGGCAGATGAACATTTAATCAACGAGCTGGGAGCAGAGTCTGTGAAGTGCTGCCCCCTGGTGGTGATATCAAACTGACATCCTGATGATTTCCAAAAGGGTGGTTGCCATATTGAGACACACCTGATATAATATTAGTGCCAAGCGTTGAAATGAAGCTGATAATAGCATAATAATTATATACTAACGGGGGTCACACCTAAAGTACGGAACTATACCATTTTCATTAATACCACTTCTTAATACTTGGTGAAAACGAGTTATTTTATCAAACAACTCAAATAACTCAATAAAATAATTAGATGGTTTTTGAGCATATGTATAGTTAAGTTGTTG
>JAUTBZ010160521.1:0-11003 GCA_032361785.1 Lepetodrilus galriftensis | reverse complement strand
GTATTGTAATAACCATCGTTTAACGACTGGTCTTTACAAACATATAGATCTAATGTAGCAAATCATTAGTTTGTTATTATTATTAAACGGGGATAATATAAACTTCAGAGTCAAACTGCCAGGCCCACATAAAAAATGGCCAGAGTTTATCTATTTTTATAGTAGGTCTAATATCATGTCGATATGACCACATTCATGATAATAAAAAGCCTGACACTACTAGTATATGTTTAATTTACATCATAGTAACACGACGGCGTCACATTGGTTTACAGACACTGGTGACACATTGACAGATTGTGATATAAACTTTGGTCACTCTACTTATAGTCTACGCAATCTATTCAATCTATCAATTTCCATCTTTTGTTTCCCGTCCATGTTTTCGTAAGAATCCTGTATTATTTGACATTGACAGCACGTGTGGTCATCGTGCAACAAGAGGCGTGTAAGTATTGCATTTATTGGAAGTTACATAAAGTCAATCAAGCTGTCAATTAGTATTTGCATGAGAGTACCTTTTCTATTGTTTTGTAATGTCAATGAAGTAATAGAAAGTTATAAATAATTATTCCAGCGGAGCTTGCACGAGGGCGTAGTAATATATAAATGACGTCACTGTTAACCGGTCTTATTCGCCATCTCGCAAGACTGAAACCACCCAGCAAGGCAGTCCACACCGCACTTCAAAGAACATATTGCAGCGAGATGTCGTACAGAGATCGCATGTTCGATTCATCAGGGAGATCCGACAGAAAAGGGTTTGTTATTTTCTATCATATTTTAGCCGAGTAGATTTGTATTTCTTGATTTATCGTAAAGATTAGGCACCACGAATTTTTGCTTTGTCAGCTAACGTTCATCCGCTTTGCTTATTTGCTAGAGACGATGTATTTATTCAAATATAGCTTATCCTTGGGAAGTTTTCTCTATTTGTTATTGTTAACATGTAGTTAATTGAGTATACGTGTAAATAGTTGTGACAGGTTTCGCCTTCTATTTGATATTTTGTGAAATTGCGTCGCACAGAAAATCCAAAATGGCTTCCTGTCTGGAAACTTACCACGCACATGACATGTGCATCGATAATGGTATTATAATGATGTGGACCTGAAACGTCGAATCTTATGTTTTAGTCATGTTTTTAGATTATGTTTAGCTCCTATTTAGTTTATATACGTGATATCCTTTTAATTATATAGAAATCGAACTTTCTGGAAATTACAATTTTTCTTGAGCTAAATCTTTAGTATCAAACTGATTTTATATATACAGTAGACCTCATATAACATACTCATTGGGACCAGCTATTTTTGTCTGCTATATGATAGGACCGGGACTTCAGATTCAGTAGGCGGTTATATTCAAGGTCTACTGTATGTAGTTAATTAGTAAGTTTTACTAAGTTATTCAGCTGGGCACACATTCTAGAAACTTCTAGGCTAAGAAGTTGCAGGGCTCGACAGTAAGGATTGTCTGCCTGCACAGGACAGGTATTATCCACAGGCGGACAAGTGAAATAGCCTAGTTTAACAAGCCCTTTTCACAGTAGTTACATGTCCGACAGGACACAGGGACAGGTGCCTCAACAAGTTAATGTAGAGCCCTGAGTTGGTAAGAAATCTCTTGCAGAATAACAAACAGAAAATTAGTCTGACAAATTCTTAGGACTTAAGAAGTTTCGAGACATTGGGAATGTTTTAAAAATAAATGATAATGAAAAAGAAAAGAAAACACTATAATATCCACATAAATACAGTAAATAACAGGATATTGTTTCTCAAAGCTCTGGTATTCACTACTAGACCATAGCATTCTCGTAAATGCGCAATCCCCATGTATTTGAAATGGCTACGGGAGTCCTTGGAGAGAGACAATTTTTCAGTAATTAGAAAATTCCATGTTTATATTGGATGAATTTTTCACCACTTCATTTTTGTTGTTTCAGATTTGGTGGCCGATCTGGCGGCGACCGAGGTGGTGGCTCTCGATTTGGTGGACGAGAGGGCGGTAGTCGGGGTGGAGGATATGGCGGCGGTGGTGACAGATATGGTGGTGGGGGGATGGGAAGAGGTGGGGGCCGTCCTTCCTTGAAAGGTATTCAACCCGGAGAACGGCTCCGCAAACCAAGATGGGACATGGAAAGACTTCAAAAGGTCGAGAAGGACTTTTACAAAGAAGCACCCACTGTTGTTAACAGAACTCCGGTATGTTGGTGACTAGCAACAGTAAATGTTTGTGAAACATTGCTGGAAAATACCTTTATAAATAGTGTTAACAATTGCAAAGTAAAAACAGTATTATATTTCTACGTTTTATTTTCTTATAGGAAGAAATCCAGGCCTTCTATGCCGAATCACAAATCACAATTCGTGGCAGAGATGTACCCAAACCCATTTTCTTCTTTGAAGAAGTAGGAATGCCAGGTAATCTTAAATCTCCATATTCACTCACTGCTCGATAGCGTTCATCCTTTATTTTGTTATGTATCAACTTTATCAGATTGGCAAAAGAGAAAGACTAATAAGTAAAATTAGTTTACTGTTTTTAATTTTCAGAAATTTTTAATATTTGTTTTATTTTAGAGTATGTTCAACACCAAGTCCGAAGGAATAACTGGGTGAAACCCACTCCTATCCAGTCGATGGGCTGGCCCATTGCATTGTCTGGGAGAGATTGCGTTGGAATTGCACAGACTGGATCTGGCAAAACATTGGGAGTAAGTCATTAGGAAACTAGTGTAGTAGTTTGTAAAGTCATTCTCATTTTATATTGGCTATCATGCCTCAAAGTTAGAAACAAAAATCAAGGAGCCATTTGCCTCCTGCATATCCAGAAACACTTAAAATAGGTGAAATATTGGTTGCCAAATGCAAAATTAGGTCGCCATTGTTCCCAAATTGGTCGCTAAATTGAGCCATGACTATAGAACGATAATGGAGAAGAAAAAAATAAGTACTAGTATATTTGCAATCATGTCCTGGACCAGTTTATAGTCCCATACAGTGTTTGCATAATTCTTACTAGTACATGTATTACTCAAATAGTCATCGCCTAGGGTGAGATATTCCCGCCGCGACGTTAAACATTAATTCAATCAATCAATTACTCAAATCCATGAGTCTAGCATGATTTTAAGACTTGGTGTGGTGCAGCTGTTCAAATGTATATATTTTCTTCACAGTTCATCCTTCCAGCCATCATTCACATCACAAATCAACCTTATCTAGAGCCTGGAGATGGACCAATTGTGAGTAAAAATTACAATTTCGGCATTGCCATAATAAATGTCTACAGTTTGATTACCCAGCTATTTATTAGGAGCCTAACTTTTACAGTTTCAGCTTACTAAAACAAACGAGAATACTTTTCAGAAAACTGCATTTTGCTTTTGTTTAATCGTAACATTTGCTTTCCATTAGAACAACATGTACAGAACGATGTGACCTTTGTTTTTGCAGTGTTTAGTGCTTGTTCCAACGAGAGAACTTGCCCAACAAGTGCAGGAAGTTGCCATCGAGTTCGGTCATGCATCCAAAGTCCGCAACTGTTGTGTGTATGGAGGAGCACCCAAGGGACCACAAATCAGAGATCTGGACAGAGGCAAGTTTTACATTGCCAACATTTTGTTTTTTATTTCAGCAGTTTTTGAGCTTGTTTGTCAGGAAATCTGAAAATACTTTCACACATTGTTCAATAAATACCCAGTTGGTTACTTTTAAACTACCATTTCTTAATACTTCATTGCAATGTATTGCAGGAGCCGAGATCTGTATCGCCACACCTGGAAGACTGATCGACTTCCTGGAGGCAGGGAAGACCAACATGAGAAGGTGTACATACATGGTCCTCGACGAGGCAGACAGAATGTTGGACATGGGTTTTGAGCCACAGATCAGAAAAATCATCGAGCAAGTCAGAGTAAGTTGTTTAGGTCTACAAGCTTCATTGTTAAAAATTCCTGACTGATCTCTTTTTAATGATGTCAGTGATTTTTATATTTCCATTTAACTATCTCCACACTGGAGGCAACCAGAGAGGACCTAAAAGCAGTACTTGTACTTTTTCAGCAGGGAGAACATTAACCTTCTCCTTGCTGAAGGAAACAAGTTGCCCGATCACATGCAGACATAGAACACTTTGATTTTATTCAGCAGCGAGAACTTTGTAATAATATTTTTTTACCTGTTGTGATGCTTGAAATTTATTTAATGTTTTCTTTGCAGCCTGACAGGCAAACGCTTATGTGGAGTGCTACTTGGCCCAAGGAGGTACGGAAATTGGCAGAAGACTTCCTCAAGGACTACTGTCAAGTGAATATAGGAGCCCTGCAACTTAGTGCTAACCACAACATTCTTCAGATCATTGATGTGTGTCAAGAGTATGAAAAGGAGAACAAGTAAGTTGATCGTGTATTCTCACCAGTTTACTGTCGTCACAAATGGGTGAAAGATTTTCGCAGCCACATTGAACTCCATAATCACTTGCCAATTTACTGAATGAATACTATATTGTTTGCTTGGGAATATTTCAGAATATCAATGTAACAAATGTACAATTGTGAGAAAGGCATTGAGAGTATGTAATCTGGTTGTTCCAGGCTTGTCAAGCTGCTTGAAGGGATCATGCAGGAGAGGGAAAACAAGACGCTGATCTTCATGGAGACCAAACGGAAATGTGATGATCTATCTCGCAGAATGAAGAGGGATGGGTAAGTTTCTATTTTTCTTGCTCACAACTATTGTAGCTACAACTGTTGTGCGTTGAAGGCTTTCTATTGTGGTGGGAGGTACAACTATTGTAGCTACAACTGTTGTACCTTGAAGGCTTTCTATTGTGGTGGGAGGTACAACTATTGTAGCTACAACTGTTCTGAGCAACATGCCCCTGGAGGAAACAAATAAACGCTTCGTAATTAATCCTGTTCAATCCATCCATTGTAATTGAAAGTCCAGTACTGTGATAACTGAAGATAGTTCTGATTCTATTTAAAGTTGTGCAGTTGTTAAAAATATGTTCACCATATACTGAGTTGGTTTATGTATGTTTTCAGGTGGCCAGTGATGACCATTCATGGAGACAAGTCTCAGCAAGAAAGAGATTGGGTTCTGAATGGTAAGGATAAATCTTTAAAGATAGTGGCACGCATCAACTTGATGACTGGATAATAACACTAATTAAGCACCTGCCTGCAGGATGTGACCCTCTTACAAATTTTTCTAACCATTCTGTGGATAAACCATTTCTATATTTTGTAATTTCAGAATTCCGATCTGGCAAAACCCCTCTTCTCATTGCCACAGACGTTGCCTCCCGGGGCTTAGGTATGTCTTTACCATTACCGCTTCCAACGCAAATTCAATTCAATATTTCACTATCTTTAAATTATTTCCATAACTTTTCTCTCATCATCCGCTTTGAAAATATATATTCATAAAGTAGTTGTGTCATCGAAATCATTGCTAACTACTCATGAATAACAAGTTTGCTTAGTTTGTGTTGACCTAGCAGGTTGATCCAGTACCGGCATGACTAGCACTGAGGAGCAGAGAGGGAGAGCAGGGAGCAAGTAGCTTTGCCGTGTATTTGATCGTGGTAGTGGTGGTAGTGCACAAAGGATGTGATGTGGAGATGCTCGCTTTTACACTTATACAAGTATACTTGTTGCATTTATAAAAAAAAATGAATACAAATTTTTGGCCAATCGGTATTCCGACCATGTACAAAATTTCCTCGTCTAACTAAATTGACGGTATCGGTCTCCACATCGCCGCGTAGTGCTGTGCACCGCCATGAAATAAGAGAACAGTGGAAGTTGGCGTCTCTCCTCCCTCACTGATTGCATTCATGGAGTCATGTCGGAACCTGCTGTGGTACTACCTGGCCTATTCACATCACAATGGGAACTTTGCTACGGATCCACGGCACAAACTGCTCGTACACATGTTCAACCGGCTCCTATCCTCGAAATGCGTTTTGACAATCTGTACAAACATTGACACCTGCCCGCCAACAAGGAAAAATATTTATAAGCCATGCCACGGAGGCGATGGCCAGATTTTTGTTTTTGACGCTGCATTTACTGTTAAAACTGAACGGATGAGCAGCATCGGTCTGTTCAGAACATTATGGCGTGGTGTCCGTGCTGTGGTTAAATTGAGGATGAGCCTTCGGCGTGTGGAGTTGTGGTGGCGTGCGTATTCTGAGTACCAGCAAAGTATACCAAGTCTAGAAGATGCATGCTCCCTGGACAAATCACTTGAGCAGTCGTAAAATGTGGTGTTTGGGGCACCCTAGGGTTGGTGTTATGTCTCCCATGCAGCTGCGGATCAAGGTAGGTCTGGATACAGCAAGGTGAGTGACTGGTTTCTGTAACCCAGGTTTGCCCCCAACTATCCAATGCTGCCAACAGTGTCTAGTGTTTAGGGGAGTGTGCATTAAGTATAGGTGTGATGTTGAGGTGTGTTAACTTGCCAGGAGCTGGTCATCTCGGAAACAATATCTGGGCAAATAGGGAATCTGCTTCCCCCAAGCATCATTCAGTATTTATTCAATTGCAGTATATCGCATAGTATGTCTGGTGTAGAATGGTAGATGCCATTACTGATCATGTACAAAGAAAGTTGCACGATGCTAATTTATAAGTATTCTGTGGAATCTTGAATGTGTTCTTGCAATAAGTGCTTGAATGACGATTAAGTTTAGCACATGCTTGAATGAAAAGTTTTTCCACCATATGACATGTCCTCTTGCTCTGCTGGAGGGGTATAGGTCGTGGAAGCAACCATGTAAGTATCCATGGATGTCTATTGCTCTCTGAATGTTACTACATCATAAGTGTAAAGTTGAATCTAATACTGCAAGGACGTATCGTTGTATATATCTAATATTATTCTAACCACATAATGGTGCTTGGGGAATTGTCGCACATTTTCTGCTACCCAGTGAACTAATGAGCCCTTGCTTTACAGATCTTTGCAGGGGAAAAAAAAAACATTTCGCCAAATCAAGTCACTTTTCTAATACTGTATTCCCTTTCTCTCTCCCCCTGTTGTGGCTGTGTTGTTGAAACACTCTGCTGCGACTGTACAGATGTGGAAGACATAAAATTTGTGATAAACTTTGACTACCCCGCCTGCTCCGAGGACTATGTTCACCGCATTGGCCGGACAGGCCGTAGTAACAACACTGGCACTGCCTACACCTTCTTCACGGCCAACAATGGCAAACAGGTGAACGACCTGGTGTCTGTGCTCCGTGAAGCCAACCAGAATATCAGCCCCAAGCTGCTACAGCTGGCTGAGTCGCAGAGAGGGAGCATGGGCAAAGGTCAGTACTACAGAAACCGATTTAGTAGACAGCCCAGAGCCAACAATTGGTAGAGGTACGAGGAAACTTTTTCGTTTTATAGCTTTGGTTATCGTTTTTAAAGCAGTGTCGCACCCTTTCGATAAATTCAGCACACATGGACCAAACTACATTCAGTGGAAAGAAAAAGAAAACTTGTAGATGCCGTAATACTTTCAACATTGGATTAACGAATGAAGAAATCTTGTAGTAGATGCCGTAATACTTTCAACATTGGATTAATGAATGAAGAATACTTGTAGTAGATGCCGTAATACTTTCAATATTGGAGTAATGAATGAAGAAAACTTGTAGTAGATGCCGTAATACTTTCAATGTTGGAGTAATGAATGAAGAAAACTTGCAGTAGATGCCGTAATACTTTCAATATTGGAGTAATGAATGCACGTGAAACATTTGAAACTGAAGTTATTTAGGGGCAGACACTGTTTGGTGAAGGTAGTTTTTGTTCTGGTACACATTCTGTTGGGATGTATAGTAGCACATGATCTACAAAGTAATTCTGATGAATTTATATCTTTTTATTGTGTTTTGTCTGTGTAGTGCTTGGGAATACGTGGAAAACAGCTACTTGTTTTTTTAGCAGTACACGTTTATATTTCCTCGTTTAATGTACCTCTAATTTTAATCGCGTTTATTTGCATAATTCTATTTTAAGTTCATTGGTCCAAAGGGTCAGTGAATAGAAGTTCGTATTGCCTACTTGTCTGTATACTCATCCATGTGGATATACATGATACAAGTCGTGATATTAGTGAAAGATTCTAGAAAGCGACTTTAAACCCCAATACAAAAATAAATAAAAAAAATAAAAAAACATGATCAACTCTTGTGTTGCCTACTATGTAGTATTGCTTGTCGTTCAGCAATGATATGACATCTTTATTATTCACGCAAATAAGACTACTGACAATATTTCAATTATCAACATTGTCGCAAATGGGTGAAAGATTCCTGCAGCGACGTTAAACTCGCAAATCCCTTGCTCAATTATCAACAACGCATACAGTTGATTTTTAATTTGATCATTAAAAGTATTTCTAGAAAAGAAAAAAATAACATTTGACAATAGATATTTCATAACAACAATCATTGGTTTAAATTTAGTTACAACTGATCTACTGAAAATACTTGTTGAGCTACAGGTCCTTAGGTTTTTGTATATTTATATGCCTACAGTAGACCTTGCATATAACGTACTAATTGGGACTGACTATCTGTCTGTTAAATGCAAAGTCCGTTATACCCATCATATACCGTTGGAAGGGAAGGGAAGGGATCGGGAGTTCAGATTCAGTACATTGTAGACAAGTGTACGATTTATGCGAGGTCTACTGTATAATGACTGTAAAATTTAAGACTTGTAAAAATTAAAACCTTGCAAAGATAAATGTCAAAATTGGCATTCAGACAATGGAGTATTCATGCACACACACACTTTGTTTCAGGTCGCAGTAGGTGGAAGGGACGTGATGACGGTAGACGTGACAGTGGACGGGGTAGCTACGGTGGTCGCGACAGGGACAGTTATGGGGGACGCGATAGTGGGCGAGGCGGGTCACGGGGAGGGTCAAGTTTTGGTGGTAGTTCAGGGGGAAGTTATGGTGGTATGGGGGGAAGTAGTCAGGGTGGGTTCAGCCAGGGAGCTTCACGGGGAGCATCATCGACGGCGGCTTCATCCAGGGGTGGGTTTTCAGGCGCAGCGTCTGGGAGGGTTAGTGGGTTCAACCGGGGTCCGGATCAGCCAGTGAGTAGGTTCTCAGCCCAGGCTCCTGGCAGTGCACCTATGGGAGCAATGCCACCCAAGCCACAGACAGCTGTGCAGCCGCAGCAGGCTCCATATGGACAGCAGCCGCAGCAGAGACCACCACCGCCACAAATGAATGGCTTCAATGCGAACAGTGCACCTGGTGCTCAATCCAATCCTCAAAAACCAGCACCGCCACAACATCAGCCGCAGCAGCAGCAGCAGCAGCAACAACAACAACAACAACAACAGCCACAACAGGGTGCGCCACCAGCAAAGATGCAGGATCTGCAAAACATGGCCTTCATGTATAGTCAGTGGATGCAACATTCCACCCCCGGCAGCCAACCTCCCCCACCCCCCAGTGGTCCAGTTGCTCCCCCTCCCCCTCCCCCACCTGGCTACTGAACAACTTGGTCCATTTGTTATACTCGTTAACTTATAGAAATGTTGGCAGAGACTCCTTGAACATTCAAAAACATTTTTTTAAGTTCATTCATTTTATCCATTTTATTTTGTCATTTGTGTTATGTGTCATCTTCAAAATGTTGGAACTGTAAAGATAAATAAAATATATGTACTACTTTTCTAGTTTTATATATTTTTTGGCCATGGATGATGGAACTGGAACTACAGTAGACCTCGCATATAACGTACTCAAGACAATGGAACCTGTGATTTCTGTCCGTTTATACGCACATGCCACAATTAGCGTTGGAAGGGATAAGGACTTCAGATTCAGTTTGTTATATGCGAGCGTCCGGTTTATGTGAGGTCTACTGTACATTCTTCAAACATTATGTACACTTCAATTTTCATCAAGAAAATGTCAAATCTATTAAGAAATTATATCTAGCTGTTTCTACAAAGGTGTTGATTTGTGCATAATGGCCTGAACAATTTTATGAATTGAAATGGGAAATTGGCTGATGAATCCATAGCCATGTAGATGTCATGTTCCGCCGTCCATTGGAATTGAATTGGCACCGACCCCAGAACTGGTGCCAGGTGGTGCTGCAATTGTAAAATCTTTGGACTTGAGGTCGCCAAGTTTAATCCAGGGGTGGATTACTCAACATTTCGGCAACAAGCTGCGATGCACGAATTTAGGCCCCAACTACACTGTCAACAATCTCTGCAACATGTTGCTGAACCTTTCGCCCCGTCTACACTATCAACATTTGGGACACTGTGTCGGATTACAAATGGTGCCGAAATCTTGATAGTGTAGACGGGCCTTTAGCTAAACTGTTCCCTGTTTGGTTTATACAACTGAGATGGTGGCTAGTTTGGTAAGACGCTTGCAAGCGCTTGTGTCTTTGAAAGCATCCCAGTTCTTGGAGACCATCAAAGTTTCGTAATACGGAGTACAAGTAGACACAATATTCGGTGACATATCACATCACATCACGTCACAAACAAACGTCCGATCCAGACGTATTTCACCCGTCGCTGGAAATAACATTAGACTAGACTTGCACTAGGATAACTGCTTTATATCCGGCGTAAATATACACACAACTTCCGTGACTGACATGCCATCTCCCCCAGGCAAGGGTACAATTCCGAGCTTAGCTTACTACATTAATACAACTACATTAATACACCTTATCATATACATTATAGTTTGGCATGAAATGCATTGACCCCCCTATTTCATAGATTATCTTGGTAAATACTTAGTGGAATGAAAAACAAAAAAACTTCCATTTTCTAATTTCATTTGACTTGTTAAACCAAAATAAAAAAAAAATAGAAAATATTGCACCAGTAATAAAAAAATCTGTTTATTTAACGATCACCAAATATTTTGACTAATGCCGGCGCTACACTTGCGACCAAATCGTCGTACGACTCGAGTTATGCCGACTCCCGACGGTCGGCGTTA
>JAUTBZ010160510.1:0-10000 GCA_032361785.1 Lepetodrilus galriftensis | reverse complement strand
TTGTTTAGTGACCGTACTAATGATCATACTATACCAGCTCATCCAAGACTACACAGAGCCAAGCAGACTCGTACATCGACACCGACGATTTATTTGAGCTAGAATAGAATTGAAGCCTAACACGAAAGCTCTTAGATGTATGTTGTTGTTGTTGTCGTCCTGCTACCATACCACATTACATTACATATTCGAGTAATATTTCTCCTCACATCCCAATATACATGGTATATCTTGCATGATACGAATAGTTCTGGTTTGCCTGGGGGGATTTATTCCTGGCTCCACGACGAGTTCATGACGTCCACGACACGCTCCCTGAAAGACAAGGTGATAAAATAAAATAAAAGATTCCAGAATAATCTTTATAAATGGGAATAAACTTAAGTTTTCTCTACGGTCCCCATCATTATGTATGTATATATGTGCGAGGGCTGTATTTAGTATGGTCTTCTTGTCTCATTCAGTACCTATTTGGAATTTGGAATTGGTGTTTTGTTGGGGTTTTATTTTTTTTAAAGGCGTTGTGTGGGACAATGAATGTATTTGCGTTAGGTTAACATTATAATGGTATCACGTAACCTAACTTCGTTATCGTTTGTTATTATCAGTTTAGTACAAAGCTTGTAACCGGAAATCTTAGGTACAGATCCGTAGATTTAGTTTGTGCCCTGATAATTACCCTTAGGGTGCCAATATATAAAACGTCAAAATATTGACAGGGCACAAACTAGAGATTCGCCCCTACGGAAATTTGTGCCACAGTGAATTGAATGTTATCTTGACATGTGTAGTCCTTGTCAACTATATTACGTAAAGATTATTTCGATTTAAAAACAACAACTCTTTTAGGTAATTAGAAGGGGGGGGAGTGAAACATCGTAGCAAATCGAATGAATTGACACGAAAGTCTTTGACAACGACTATATATTCTCCGAGATGCGTGTCGTGTTGCTGAAAAGAAAAAAAGAATACCGCCGATATTCTCGTTGTTTGAAAAACCCACAGAAATACACCCAACAAATGATTCCAAATGCTATAAGTATCTGTTCCTCTGATCGACAGATTGGCAAATAAATAACTCAACTTAGACAAATACTACTACGGTATTGAAAGCATGCCCGGAGCGACCGTCAATCATATCCAATTCTCAATTGTATAATACGGAACAGTTACATCTATAACACAATTACCAATATAAACCTTGTCATCTCCGTCTGCCCTGTGGTACGGATTATCGCTCCGGGCAGGACCAAATCGGGGTTGTGCTTACAGCAAATACTAGGAATAGTTTGATTGCGTCATGTAGTATGCCTTGCCTGATCGACACTGACGATTATTTAACCGTTTTCCGTGTAAGTAACTTCTGGTAATGATCTGCAAATAGAACTAGAGATGTTAGAAATATCCAAACACTTTCAATCATATGTTGAGATGCTTCTTTATAAATATGCATATGATTCTAACATTTACAAAACCAACGTGAAAAGTTTATGCAACTTACAGCCAGGGCAGCGTTTATCGAATTTATCTTATCCACTAAGAGACCATAGCGCTCTCTTTGCCGATAGCTATTACACTGCTAAGAGAGTCTTATGGTCTCTTAGCGGATAATAAGAGAGCTTCGAGAAACGATACCCTGGCTAGTATATGTAGGTATACGTACATGAATGCATATATACAAGAACTTGAAACATAGATAGTAGAGGTGAATATCAGTTCGATTGGATTAAAAATTTAGTTACCATCAATGAATTTGCAAACACATTCTGACCGTTGCTATGTATATACACATTACCTGATTATACAGATTAACTGTAACATATACATGATAACCTATATAGCGCTGCTCAGATGCGCTTTGTGTTAAATTGGCAGAAGACAGAAGCAGAGACAGTCTATTTGTCAAATGCTTGTTTGAATACCAATATTGTTCCAAATTCGGGGACCAGCAGTCTGGAAACATCTGTCACCAAAAGATTAGGTGTGGGCTGCACTGAAGATAAATAAAGAGCAGGGTGGTAACTCTTGCTAAATTCAAGCATCCGGAAATTCAGTTACCCGCAAGTTTTACCGAGAACGCAACATTCCGGATAAACGGGAGTCGACTGTATGCTATAATAGAAAGGTTTCGCAACACTACGGTTACCATTACGGATATCGTTAGGTCATCAGTTTGTTCGTAGTATGTGATGTCAGAGACTCGCTCGACGCGTAGTTTCCCGTTTATGACCGTCCGGGTTCCCTGGGATGGCCAGAAACGGGAAACTGTACATCACATACTACGAATAACTTGATGACCTAACCGTATCCGTAATGGTAACCGTAGTGTTGCGAGAAACCTCTCTATTGTGATCATGTTAACTGAAAGTAGGTTACGTATCTCGACAAAATAAGCAAATTGAGCAATAACATGTTTTAAATGACTCATTCCGTTGTTGTGTCTTGCTTGAAGGCGGATTGACGGAGTGTTTACGACATATTATGACATTATAGTACTCCCGCATGTATCCAACACAGGGTAACACCCTATAGGCCAAGCTTCTTCTGTACGAAACTGCGTAACATAAACTCCAAAATTAGCCATGAACTACAACTTTATGCCTACTTACCATTGACGGATTTATAAGTAGACATAATGACCTTCTTTCGAGGATGGAGTTGTGGTTGCCTTATAATTATGCCGTTTTGTACAGGAGAGTCTAGGGCTGCGTTAATTTATGTAACTCTATTCTTACAACTAAATATAGTAAGATTTTATAACTGAATATCTTTATATTGAATACCAATTTTAAATATGTTATTAACCGTATATATTACTATTATATTTTTGATAGTACTTTTTTAAAGCAAGTTATTTCATCACAGGTTCCATATCACGTATGGGTGAAAGATTCTCGCTGTGACGTAAAACAATAATTTACTCACTCACTCATCAGAAGAACAAATTAAATATAATAATTATATGTGTATTTATGCTTATAAGCATCTATCCATAAGCATCTCTGGCAGGATATCACCATAACATGTTCACTGTTTGTAATAATGCAACACTCATATTTCCTTACAACTCCACCACCAACAAACACAACACATTCCTACATAATGCATTTACAAGTGTGGTTAGACAAAGTTGCATCGTCTCCACTATTGCACTACTAGCGCTCATATCGATATGAGCTGAATGCATATGGTGCCATAGACGTCTAGATTCTGGACTAAAGTGTAGTCATCACTAGCACAGTGCCACTGTCGACCCTGCTTCAACCTTCACCCATTGAGAGAAGGGAACGACCAGATGAACAGTGAAAGACACCTTTGTCGTAAGGCGGGGTCCATCAAAGAGTCCCCGACATGTGACGTCTCACCGTCATATCATGGTGGAGGGCCAACGCAAGTCCGTGGCGCCATCACTCAGAGACCATTTGCATACTACTGACAGTGTGCTCCCTCTAGCGGAAGCTATAAGTATAAGCGGACTGGGTTTTTTCCCTTTTGTCTTCGCGAACATCCAGTTACTGCATGATGTCGTCTTGGTGCAAGACGGCGGTGGTTGGCGTGGCGGTGACGTTGTGTGTGTTGGTGTCGGTGCAGGAGGTTAGAGGACAGTTCCGGCGCCGTGCCCAGAGCTCCTTCAGATATGAGACCCCCTGTAGATACTTGACCTCCAGGCCCAGTAGATGGTCGGACAACGCGGCGCCATTCGAACTGTTCACCAGAGGCTTGGAAACTGAAGTCAAGCGAGGGAAACCTATCGAGGGTGAGTGTTGTCCAGAACTTCTGCAGTACCTAGTCGTATGTCCGAGTAATCTTTGTATTCCAAGTTCGTGACATACTTTTCTGACAATTCCGCTCACTTATCACAAGTTCATTATTTGTGACGATTTTAAATTAAGTGAAGCCGTACTCATTTGGAACATGCAACATCATGGAGTTTTTAGTCACGAAGTTTGGATACTCTGGTATATATTTTTATATACGTTTTGGATTGTTGGTGTTCTTGTTTATATTTCTCTTGTGTACACATAGGCGTCTTCAATTATTCTTCTCTAAAGTCTCTGCGGTCTGGCTTTTATGAATGTTTGTGTGTGTTTGTTTATTTCCCAGTCACTTTTTCTTTTTTTTTAATTTCCTTTATTTTCCATTTTGTCAGGCATGATACAGATCATATAACATAAATTATGTAACGAATCTAACAACTGGTACAAAACTAGTACAATGTGTATTGTTTATGTTAGGAACAGTGCATATCACAGTGTGTTAGAACTAGTTCGTTAATTTTTTATTTTTTTATTAACTGCATACTTCATAAACAACAACAAACATCTTTCCTGAAGCTCAAATATTAATGTGAATGTTGCATAAGGCTGACAGTTGTAAACGTCTTAAGTAAGAAGATAAATCATGTTCGCTAGCGTGTCAGAATGCTTCTCATTTCTACAGTTGTCTAGACAGATTAGTGATTAGCAGAAGTGGCAAGATCATTTCTGCATTCAATATTTTTCAAAATTACTATGACAAATCTATGAACGCATATTTGACCTTTGAAACATCCTCCATTTTAAATATAACCACAATTCTTTATTATAAATATGATCTGACCAGCTTTCTTTTTCACGCGCAGAGCCATTTAGTTGCAAATAGAAAGGAGTGAGGGGCATAGGTAGATAATTCGCGCATAAAACTGATGTAATGTCAAAATGGTGCTCACCATTGTCAGTGGTTAGGTGTAAAATAATGAGGACATATATACATTATATATTTCTATTACTAAGAAAAGAAAGCTACACAAAAACAACAATCATATTTGTCTAGCAAATTTGAATGTACATGTAGTTGTATCATAATACTAATGTTAGTAACAGTTGACCGATGTAAATATGAGCCTGCAACGTTACATATATTTATTATCGCTTCTCAAGCAAATCCCATAATAAATTCATAATAAGTTTTCACATGCACTTGTTAGTCTAGCTATGACAAGTAGAATTAGAAGACCATGTAAGTAATTTATAGGACATTGTGGGGTATCAAAGACATATCTATGCAATCCATCAACGTATATAAAATAAAGACACACTTCCAGTGACAAGACGACTATAACGTTAAAGGAGTGTTTGCATAGTCGCATAATTCTTCTCTTAAACATTATTAAATAGCATGCAATAATAATTTGATATTTTTTTTGTCTGTATAGAAATATGTGGTTTTTGTTTTTCTGAATTAGAAACAATGCATTTATACGGAGACCGGACTGCTAGATCGATCTGGACTCTCAGTTTATATTAATGTGTGATTTGTTAGAGATATTGTCACGTACGTGTTGTATTAAGTGTTATATACATTTTGGAAAATGATTCCCGGCAATATTATTAATCTTGGATAGACTTCTTTTATTGATTTAAAGATTTAAAGGTGTTTACCAGTGGACGAAATGTATTAAGTAGCTCAGACAAAATACAAATTATAGACCTACTCATTTAAAAACAAAAACCCAGCCCAGGATACTTCCTCATTCAGCTGGCCATTATTTTAAGAAAAACTGGCCAAAACACAGATCTATATATGGAAAACCAACTTACAATACTGTTCATAGTTTGATCAGCCGAGTGAAATTGACAAAAGTATATACTTCTTGGAAGTGGGGGAATATGCTGTACTTCTCGATAATATTTTTCTATTGCGCAAATAGTCGCATAATATATGTACATTGTATAGGCCTAATGTTGTATTTTTTAAATATGTCTGTCATTGTTTGAGCCCCTCTAAAAATATAATCTTTTAAATATTGCTATTTAAACTTTTACAGGCTGAAATAATCTTTGGCCAAGAAAAAAAGAACTTAATATGTGGTTGAATTTTGCACAATTTCTGATACCAAATTGTACCCCATTAGTGAGAAAGAGAGGTTTCGCAACACTACGGTTACCATTACGGATACGGTTAGGTTATCAGTTTGTGCGTAGTATTTGGCGTCAGAGACTCGCCCGACACTGTAGTATCCCGTTACTAGCCTGCTACACGTAATGCAAATTATTGTTAACTAATTAAAGTATCTGGTATTTCTACACGGTTCCCCACATAGGTTATGAAGGTAATGGTAACCGTAACGGTACGTTTGCGAAACCTCTCTAATGAGTGGAGTATGTTCGCGTGTTGGGGTCACGTGGAATAACGACACCGTGTTCTTCTTGGGCGTTTGATTTGAATTTATTGGACTCGACACTCGTGTTCAAAACAAAAACAGCTCATATATCCCACTAGAGTTGACATTGATGTCTTGAAATTGACAAGTTTATAAAAACATTCACATCAAAGACATGAATAACTGTCAATTACTCATAACATTAACGATGTCGTTTCAATCAACGTTGAGCTGGAATAAAATAATAAAAATCATCTAAAATAACAATTAATACAACCAATAAACCGTCAACGAATTTATGATATTCCCATATAATATTTATTGGTTTACTCCCAATTTCCCGACAAAAGGTATGATTATAGACACACAAAACCAGTATGGGAATATCGTAAATTCATCGTGAACCTAGACTAAACTAGGTGTGATGTACCGTGTATGTAAGTGAATGCACCCCTCGTCCATTGGTAGCTCGATATTCCTATAGTTATCCCTGCTAACCCTAAGATACTTTTAATACGGGTAGCTCGATATTCCTATAGTTATCCCTGCTAACCCTAAGATACTTTTAATACGGGTATGTTCAGCTGAACATATCAATGTAAAACGTCAGAAAGGAGAGCTAGAGGACTTTCGAGCTATTTCATTGGGTATGTGAACTCACTCATATAAATGGTACATCAACCCGTGTATCGCCGGAGACCGCGGTTAACCCTGGTAATATATATTCGGGGAGGTTACTATTTCAAAATGTCTGCATGCATTTCCCTATAGACTATTATGTTAAGAGATCGTTTTAATAATACAACACAATATAATTATTCATTGGTAATTCATTGCCCATATTTTTATTGACATTTCAGTGAGAATCAATCCGTGGGAAAACTCTATATACAGTTTCGAAAACTTCACGGATTTCATCATTTATGCCGAGCCTCGTTCTGCTAACGCCGAAGGAGGTGGGGCGTCGGCGTGGCGGCCGGTTGGGGTGTTCTCCATCTACCCACAGTACGCCGCTGGGGGCAAGGGCTTCCGGTGTAACCGCGGCGCTATGGGGTACGACTCCGTAGGAAGCATAGAGGAGCGTCACCTGGAGGTATACAAACAGAGGTACCCCAACGACCCCAATCTCCGGCGGTACCAGCCCCGCCACCGGAAGGGAGCGGCATTTATTTGGTATCCAAGTGAGGGCGCAATGAAGGCGGACAAAGTTATTTTTATGTAAGTTAATTACGACAATGATTCAATTACGACAGTTTTTGCTATAGGTTTGGTCTTCAAAAACTGACAAGCCCCTTTATGAATACCGGCCCTGGTGCTTGCTCTTCATTTATATCTGGGCCGGTATTTCTGGCACATCCGGTCAGCATCCATGCAGGTTCACGTGTTTTCCATTAATAACCGGAACCCGGATACCATCACTGTTCCCAATGCAATGGAAAGGAAGAACCCGGATGTTAATATGCCAGTATTCGTAAGAGCGTCAGTTTCGGATCTGAATTTAATCAGGCTGACTGCATTCTGTACTACAAATATCTTGAACGGTTACTTAAATTGTTGAACTTTTTTTCCATATAATAATGATGTTTTAATAATAATGTGTTACTGTTTAATGTGAAGAGATGTCCGTTGTTCTAATAGCCATATACAATTACGTGACTCCTGTTACAGAGCTCTGATCAAAATTAGACACGATTGGTTTCGGTTGACATCACGGGAATGGACAGTATACAAACCACCCAACTTCTGGCAAAGTAAGTACACATATACGAACTCTACATATTGACATATAATGCCTTTGTTCTTGAAGACGAATTCTCAATTAATGCATTTGATTTTCAACAATTTTCAAATACGTTATCCGATATCTTGGAAGAGTTATGACAGAACATATACATGTATATATACTACGTACATAGAAAGAAAAGGCAGATACACGTATGCCTGCTGAATTGAAGCATATACAATTTCAAAAGAATTTCAATGTCACAAATAAAGCACGTGTAGAAAATGGTTTTATATGGTTTCAAAACAATTAATTATTATCGATATCTTCCTTGTGTAGTCTTTGGTATATAGTAGTCTAGCGATGTCATACAGACATGACGTATTAGGAATTCCCTAGTACAGCTGATCCGCCAAACATGAGGTCCAATGCCTTCTAAACATACGGCGCTAGTGACTGTAGCGCATGAAGGAAAAGTCCCTGAGTTTTAGAGGATGTATGTAGTTGGTCCAGAGCCTGGGGCGCAGACTGGAACCCGTCTATTACATGGGTGGACTGACAGCCAGATTAATATTTAAACTGGGCTGCCCCCGTGTCTAGTCCCAATGTCTAGACTCGTTTGGAGAATGGTATTAGTGCATTCCACAACTTCGTGGTATGAAATTAAATATATTTAAATTGTATTACACCTCGGAATACATTTCCATTTTAAAACACAAACATAAACAAATGCACGTGCATAAATATATAGCATAAACGTTCATCTATTTAACTTTAAAACTTGTGTAACATTGTAACGATGACAATCATTATGTCAAGTTGTAAGTGCATATTCAACACGTGTTAAGTGCTGGCGCAAATTGGATTGGATAAGCGCCTTGAAACGTACGAAATAAAACCTGACGCATATGGTGAGCAATGACTGTTGAAGCTAAATAAAAGCAAATTTCGTGATTTACTGACAGACCATTACTTTATGTACTGGAAAAGATAGGCATGATGTCAATCATGTTTCACGGCAGATGTCACAGGTGATGTTTATATCCTGCTCTTATTACTCGTACAGGATATGTAGGCTTCTTTCACGTAGAATAAACGCAGAACGCGCCAAGACTAATAATGCTACTTCATAAGTTTATAGGTGTATGAAAAAAAATAATCTATTTTTACCTGCAGAAAATATTTTGAGAATGGTTATTGTTTTTCGGCTACCGGAATGTTAATATTGATGTATTATAGCTAAATTGATACCGTATACCATAATACTATTACTAAAAAGTAATAATAGCGTTGTTTAGTTTCGTATATTAACTAAATATACTATCACAACTTTTGATAGTAGGGAGTTCTTTAAAAAAAAGGAAATTTGAATAAAGTAAGGCATCGAAGGTGTTTTGTGGGAAAGTTTCTAATACATTTTAGAATGGCTTCAGGAATGGCATTCCACGTGTCCTCCAATGTGCCGGGAGGTTCTGAAGACGTTTAGAAATTATAACTATTAGGACATGAATAACATGGACCGAATAACATACGTAATATTTCGTTGGACCATTAGAATTATTTATGACTCTATGCGTTAAACACGAACAAATACATTTGTTCATGACAAAGAGGAAGGAAAATTACACCACTATTTTCACATATACAGACGTATTCTCTAAGCAATAATTTACTAGACTAGTATACGTAACACGAACAGTTTCAGGTATGCGTTAACAATAGGTCATCATACACAATTCCTTTTGCAACGTTTCTAACTGATAATGTCTTTAAATGTCCATTCTCGACAAGCCAATTGTTACACAAGCCACGTGAAATATTACATTGCTCTAGTATTATTTAACCGTCTTCCTGCTAATAAATCACAACCACTGCTATATAGGACAACATACCTTGGAGGTCAAATCTATTTTCAAGACATACCTGTTCTTATTATCATTAACTAATATTATGTCATGCGCTTTGAGTTTGAGTATGTCTGTTCTCTGTGGTTTAGATTTGTCTAGTAGGCCCATTAATAATATTATTATTAGTAGTAGTTATATTATTACCAGTAGTACTATTATTATTATTAGTAGTAGTAGTAGTAGTAGTAGTAGTAGTAGTAGTAGTAGTAGTAGTAGTAGTAGTAGTAG
>JAUTBZ010160499.1:0-11005 GCA_032361785.1 Lepetodrilus galriftensis | reverse complement strand
AAACACAACACTCTCTCTCTCACTCACACACACACACACACACACACACACACACACACACACACATATACATAGTTTATGTGTGTACCCGGTATACAATATAAAAACAAACTTAAAAACTTTAAAACTAGAAGTTACTTTCAGAAAACGTAAAGTTTGTACAATAAGTTTTATAACATCTTATTAGACCAACTTCAATTTTAAAGAGACGTGTCAAAATTCAAACGTACCAATCGGACTTATTCGAAGTATTCTAAGAGTTTATGAATATTCCATGTTCATACTCTCAGAAGAGTTTAACATACCAATGCAAATTTGAATATAGATCAAGTCAGATTTGATCGAAAATTGAAACGATGTCACATATGCAGTTATTATGCACATCATGTTGCCAAACTGCTTCAGTTTCCGGAATTCCTGCAAGCGCTGCTACACATTAATGCCTATTAGTGGTTAGAGTAGACCGCAAGCTTAAGGTATAAACGGAACGACTATCAGCATCATTTTCTCAAGCCACATACTATATGTTATTACCTCCGGGCACGTGATCAACGTTCCAAAACTCCCGTTCCTTGAGGCCAAGTTACGAAGATATATCTCACCCCCATGTTATCAGACCATAACTACGGGCATGTTCTTCGATCCAATGCCAGAAAATCGCTTATTATTTTTTTCTCTCTCTTCATTTCGGAGCATCCTATATCCCTTGGTTTGGGCGCCGGGCGACAGTTAATAAGAATTTTCCTGAAGTGGCGGCACTGGAGAGCTAGACTCCGGGAAGCGAGGCCATGATGTATTACGAAGCGAGCCTTACCGTAGGGGCAGAGTCAATTGTGACAAATTGAAACGCTAACTATGTGAATTTTCGATGATTATCAAACACCCAAAATATTTGCTGAGGAGCGTGACAGCCTCGGGGCAATGCCGTTCTATCTGCTGACAGTATAACTCTGGTTTGATGATAGCTCGCTGATGGTCTAAACCCGTTAAACGGCCTTTCCACGAATCTCAACAAGTTTCGGTGCCTACTCAAATCGAAATATATGCCAGACTCGTAAATGTACATTTTACCATTCACGTGATGTTTATTCTAAAGCCCCTTTGGGTACGCTGAATGGGTCCTTATGTGATAGGGAATGTTTAACAATTGCGATGGAACGAATTTCACCATAATTTGCTTGGAAGAGAGAAAGACGACCAGAGAGAATGTTTTTATCTCCGGGAGCAGGAGAGTTGAGTGCAATTCGCCTCCTTCAACTGAAGAGCTTCGTCCCTTGATAAACTCGCCCGGTTCCAAAACTAATTCCACCCCGGGGCTCGAAATTCAATCTCGAGCCCAAGAAGCATGTAAAGAAAATTACAGACACTCGGCAGTAATATTTTCCATGATTGGAGGAAGATATGGATATAAAATGAAGGATAATATGCTGGATTTCGATGCAGACTGACGGATCCTTCTTCGGCCTAGGCTAATTGGGTTTGTTCGCTATTAGGAGTATCGGGCGAATGAAACAGGAACGGGCAACTGCCGGGCAAAAGGATGAAACGTTGGGACATAACTAACTTGACCTTATGGCCAAATGTGCCTTGAAATATTTGATAAAACGCGATAAAACTCGAGAAATTCACCCCTTTCCATTTACAACATGCGCTGGTTTATCCCATAACATATATCCAGTTATTTCCCAGTACAAATATATTACACATGTTTATGTTAGTTAATATTTCAATAATATTATGATTTATAATATTATTGTTTAAAATTATGTTATGTTTGTTCATTCTTTCTACATAGAAAACACGTTGTGTTATTGTACTATGTCTTCATTACCATAACAATCAAGTTGTGATTTCAACGACGAAATATAATTACTATGGACATATGATAATGAGTAGTTAGCATTCACAATATACGATGTCATGGGGAAAGATGATATATTTGACAAAAATGTAAATGATTAATATAATGAAATAATTACATAATCTTTGTATGCCTATGTGTATTATATTTATCTGGGAACAGTATGTATGATCATGCATCCTTTTCAATTTAACAGAATGAATTGACATTTGATTAAATGATAATAAATGTTATCACGTCAAACATAACATAGCACAATATCGGGCAATGGGCATCTACATTTACATAATAAGCACAATTGGTTCATGTGCATCAGCAGCCGTATATCGTTCACGGAGTAACTTTATACATAGGAGTTTGGCAGTGCAGTTAAGCCATGCTATAAACATTAATATGTTCGCTAGTGCAATAACACAATATATTGTTATTACTGTATTCATACACAATATATTTTTATGACTGTATTCATACACGATATAAAAGTCTTTATACACTTCTTTTATAGGTTCTCTTTTGGACTTAAACTTTCGTACGTAAAGTTACAATATTTCTTCAATTAAATATGCAAACACATTTATTAATATTTACACATTTACTTGGAACTATATTTCATCTGTGTGCTTACAGTTCCCACGACATTTGCCTCAATATAGTATTTGTGACTGAAACTTCTACTAGTTTCTACAGTCATATAATCTCACATTAACGTTCATACATTATTAAATGTAGTAAACTCGTTGGCAAACATTATATAAGTTTTAACAACTAGCTTAATAAATTCAGTAATTCTTGAAAGCACCAATTTTTTTAAAGAACATGACAAACATGACAAACAAAATTCGAATTTTGTTTTTTTATTTATTTATTTTTATTAATTTTGTTTTTGCTCATTGTACTGGTACTCGACATCAACAGACATTTGTACACACATATGTTTCTGCTCCTAATGTGTCGTGGATATCAAGTAATCGTTTAAGGTCGATCCATATCGATTTGACTTTAACTGGTAGTATTGATCTATAAATAAACGCATGAGCGTAGAGTACAATTTGCAACACACTGCTATACAGCTGTTGGTGTTTCTCGTCATCGCCAGCATATAATTGTTCGGCAATTATACTTAGTTCGTTGGGAAAATCTGTTGTTGAGAATTCGTAATTGAATTCATTTAGGAATGCATGAATCATGCCTAATATCCTGCAAATTGGAAACTCCGAGATTTGAATATTTGTTTGTTAAATGGTCATTACTGCATTATTTACAAACACAGTTTTTATAGGTATTTGAAAACTGACCATGACAAGTGCTGGTGTGAAGTATGCAAAATACTGTCAATTCTAGTTAATAATTAAGTAATACTGAATAAGAGCATACATGTTGACTACTAGTATATACTTTCCTGTATGTTGTACCACCCCCATCCCTCCCTCCCTCTCTCTATCTCCTCTCTCTCTCGCTCCCCCCTCTCTCTCTCTCTCTCTCTCACACACACACACATTATATTTATATTTTCATAATTCATACAATATCAGATAATGTAATACCAATACACTATATTTGTCGCCTAGTCGTATCACACGTTATATCATCAATGGCAACATTTAATCATATTCATATACACCCCTTATTAAACATATTATATTATCTACGTTTCCATTAATTTTAAGGATTTAGTTCAATTGACAGTGAAAAATATTTGATGAAAATAAAAGTGAAAATATCGAATTTCCAAAGCAAAATAAAAAAGGATAACAAAAATTAGGATAATGCTTCAACTTAAACGACCATGAAATATACTTTAAAGTTGTGGCAGGTTACCCCTGCATTGAAGCAGGCCTCGCGGGATATCGGTAAGATGATACAGAGTCGAGATGTCAGCTTCTAATGAGATACTCTCTAAGGGCAAAAACATCTAACCTGATTACTCCCTTGTCTTCTTCCATCACACAATGTAGTCCCCTACGAAAGAGCGCTAGTAATTCAATTTACGTCACTTGACAACGGCTAAAAAAAATCTATTAAATATTGAAACAATGAGACGGGGAGAAACGTAATTGTTCGCCCGATATCTGTGTAAATATCAATAATAACATATTAACACTGAAACATTGAATCTATGCATGTTTATCTGTTTATGGTGATAACCGCTCCGTATGTAGTTTATTTGTATTTGAACGTGTGATGTTTTATTCCACAGTAAACATATGTCTTATTCCACAGTAAACGGATAGCATATTCCACAGTAAACGGATGACATTTTCCGCAGGAAACGAATGACATATTCCACAGTAAACGAATGACACATTCCACAGTAAACGAATGACATTTTCCATAGTAAACATATGACAGTTCACAGTAAACGAATGACACATTCCACAGTAAACGGATGACATTTTCCATAGTAAACAGACGACAGTTCACAGTAAACAAATGACATTTTCCACAGTAAACAGATGACATACTGCAGTATTCTTCAGTGTCTGCATGACATACTCCACAGTAATTAACGTATGACACTAGATTTAGCACGATTACTACAATTTGCATTCCATTGATTATGACATACTAGCATGATTTCCTTGCAGAATTAAAACATATTCTTATAGAACATATAACCGCTACAATAAGATAATTTGTAAAATTGAACAATTCTTACTTTTAGTGTTTCTTGATAATGTGAACACATCAAATAATGGTCAATGTTTTAGCAGTAGGCTACGTTTCGTAGGCTGTCACGGCCTTACTATGATGGTGCTGTCAGCAATTTTAGTGAAATTTCTTGATATATAGTATTAAACATATACAGAAAACAACCCTGTTTAATTAAATATCACACGACATGCCGGTAATATATTTAGTGAGATCACGAATTATTCATCAGGCAAATGGCATAATTATTTAAATATATCTAAACATTGCCAGTAAGAGTTTCCTTACTAAGCATCACACATAACGCTCTTTCTGATACATAAACTTACACAAATTATGTACATCATGGCATCATTATTTAAATATATTTAAACATTGCATGAACGTTACAATGAATAGGAGAAGTGAGTTTGAATATATTTCAGCTCATACTAAACACACTCAGTGGTGTTGGATAATGTAGAAAATAGCCATTACCATTCACCAATATTGTCGGTTTCATGACTCTCTAAAGCAGTTAAACTGATCCATTACGCGAAAGGTCACCGTTTAGTTTTCCCTGAGAAGGTTACTCATTCGATCTGCATTTTTACGTCAACACGATGTAGCCTGTTGAAATGCAGTCTCGTCTGTTTAGTTATGAAATAGACGACGTACAGTAGCATTGATCATGTAATGCCATAACTGTGTATTGACATAAATAGGGCTATACAAACCGGCAATATGAAATGTACATAATTGCATGCATGAAGCATGGATCACTGAGTATAGAACCAGTGTGTATTGACATGTGAAATGAACACGCATCTAGCGATATGAAATGTACATAATTGCACAGATAAATCATGAAGCACGGAGTATATAACAGTGTATTTACAAGTGGCAAGTACAAGCATCTAGCGATATACTACCAGCAATATGAAATGCACATAATTGCACAGATAAAGCATGAAGCACGAACTATATAACAGTGTATTTACAAGTGGCATGTAACTAGCGATACACCACCAGCAACGTGAAATGTACATAATTGCACAGATATAGCATCGACCACGTGGCATATGAGATTGCGTTGACAAATGATATGTACCAGTACCAGTACCAGCAATATATGAAATGCACAGATTTGCACAGATAAAGCGTGGGTCACGGAAAATGTAACTATCTATAATCTATCTAGAATTATCTATATCTATAAGTATAGCAATATACGTCAGTACCACCAATGTGAAATGTACAATAAACGGATCACTTAAAAGTGTGGACCACGGAAAATATAACTATCTATAGTAATACAGTACAACCGGTATGAAATGTACATGTTAGTGAAATGCACAATAAACGGATCACTTAACTCACCTTCATCGCATGCGTACGGTACAATAACGTATTAACTCCGAAATAAACCTAGCAAATATTGTGCTCACTGTGCAAACACGACTGTTTTCAATTTAAATTATATCGAACTGCCACCATCTTATAAAAATTACATTTATGAAAAACCAAGCCTGACTTCTGATTTGTGTGACGAGCTTTGAGTAATAAACGCACCTTTTTTTTTCATCTACGTGAAACACGTGTTTCAATGGCATACAATTTTCTATTCACGAGTTTTTTTCGAGTACCTCCAGTAAAAACTTAACTCAACAAAACATCGCGAAAGGGGGTCGATTTTCTATTCTTTTACACAACATTGTAACAAATCCAACAGTATAAAGTCAGTTTATGGTTTTGAGCTGGCGCTCGACGTTCGTATGAAAGCAGCCCGACTGCGGTCGGAGTGTCACGAAGTGTTCGGAGTGTCACGAATGCGCGGCGGCGTTGTTTCTGCGCAGTCAAGGGCTTTTTGAGAGCAGGTTGCTCAGGTACGACCCCGCCCCCCTCGTCCCGGGGGTCCCGGGGGTCCGGGGTAGCTATGGAAAAGAAGTAGCAGTTACCTCGGCGTGGATTGTCGGCACCAGTAAGCAAAACGCGGCGTCAAAAGCCCCAAGTTCTACAGCTCAGGTTTTTGTCATTTTCACAGGTCGAGAGCATTAACCCTCAATGCACGTGCGGCGGTTCCATGTCAGTTGTTCCGCGCATGCGCAGGAAGATATTGCTAGAAGTGTGGTATCCAGTTTTAATTGTTTGCGTCTGATTGGCAAATAAATATTTAGTGAGTGTTTCAGTATAAATTATGATTAATATAAGGAATCTTGTATGTTAAAACTAATGAATCAGTACAACATTGTTATACGCATTATTATGGTTACAAATAGTGACATAAAACACTGTGTAAACTAGTTACATGTTTTAATTATAATTTTAAATGACATATTCTTATACGATAGAATTGAGCATACATACACATACATTATATTTTTGAAAAGTATGCATATTTTCTATTCATAATTATGCATATAATTTAATTATATTAAAACATGTTACATGTTTTAATTATAATTTAAAATGACATATTCTTATACGATAGAATTGAGCATACATACACATATACATTATATTTTTGAAAACTATACATATTTTCAATTCATAATTATGCATATAATTTAATTATATTAAAACATAATATTTAACGAAATACTTCCAGACGTCACTGGTATGCAACCTATTAAAATATTTTCTGTGAGTACGTACACTTGTCAGACATTTCTTTCCAACATTATGAAGACATCTAGATCTGAACACCAAAGCCACCATGAAACCAGCAAGCCCAATATGGTTCACATTCACCACGTCACAGAAAAGTTATACAAACTTAAATCTACCATGCTAGACGGTGTCTACTTTACCAATAAAATATAATAAATTCAATTACACAATTTGGCCGTTCGATCGGTGACATTTCTGAAGTGCTTAGACTGTTATTAAGAGTTTAAAAGTTAGGAGTCATCCGATAGAATCTTAGTAGAACCTTGCCGCAGTAAAGTGATGTCGCGAGTAAGGGACGTCATCGTCCATTCTGTCGGCATTATGTGTACAGATGGCTTCTACACAATACATTCATATTCCTCACAGCGGGGATAGCTCGGAATTACCTCGACAGACACGGTTGTAATGCAGTTACCATTCACCCCCCTCTGCCGATCATCTAGCGAAGCGCCAGCTGAGGGGGCTTGTTGCGCATGCGCCAACTGCCACCGATGCCAGTCGCCTTTCAGCGGCGGCTTGATCGACTGATTAGGTGGGCGGAGCTAACCAGCGAATTAAGTTGTTCCCGTGACAGTCAGCTTTTATGCAAAACAAATATCGGTCTGACCTCGGATTCATTAAATTCGGAAGTGACCCCCAAAGCATTTGTCAGGGCCAGGCGCGGGATTAGGGTTAGCGCCGCGTGATGTCGTTATAGCAGACGAGACTTGGCTCAAGAATACATCGAAGGGTGAAAAGATAATCCAAGGCGGTAAATTGACATGATGTTGCCTGGATAATCCCACATTATTACCAGGATTAAACATTCGATTAGAGAATAAGAAAAGTAATGATATATATCTTCGAAACATAAAATTAACCCAAATTAATCATTCCTGAATTGACTAAAGAATACGAAAACTTATAATGCCACATTTTAACCCAAATTAATAATTCCTGAATCGACTAAAGAATAATAAAACATATAATGCCACATTATAACCTGAATTAATATTCCTGAATCGACTATAAGGTCATTAAGGAATAATATAAATTATAATGCCACATTTTTTTCCAAGAACAATTCCTGAATCGACCAAAACAGACCCACAAAAAAAAAAAAACAACGGGAAATTGCCACTACCCTATAGCATATTATTACATCATTTACTAACATTGAGTAACTTTGCAACTAGATGATAGCCTCTCTGAACCAAGCATACAAGAATAAGAAATCAATTTAATCGTACGAAATGTAAACAATTCAAGCAAGAATAAATATCATCCCCCGATGCATGCTAAATGACATTTTGTTGACATATCATCGCTAATTTTAATTCATTTCAGAACGCTTAATAACCAGGTCGTTTTTGCGCATTCGATCCGACTGAGTATTCATACACTCGTTTGACAATAATCCATTTTCAACGGTCCTTAATATTTCACGGTCCGCTAATTAAATGGCTTGATATAATTGTAGAGACGAATCGTATACCGTAGTAGTAGGCCGTAACAAACCATGACATCGCTACCACAGTGTAGCTATCCCCACTCACAAATGACAAATGCATAGTTTGTCGTGATCCACGTATATACATACATACGCACAATTCAGCTTTTACCCATGGGTTTTACTATTAGTGTTTTATTTCAATTTCGCCCTGGGTTAGGAGACTGACGCGATCAAGCTCCCGGACTGGCGCGAGCAAGCTCCCGGAATGATACGCAAATTATTAACTCAATAAAAACATCTTATTGACCTACGTCCTGATTATGTCCCCCTATACCCACACACCTGATGTGATATCAGAATCAGCTTGGTTTTGGTGACAGACGGTGAAATTGGATGACTTCTGCACATCAAACATCCACATGGAATCTATTTCAACTGTCAGTTTTGCTTCGCGTTTAAATAGAAAGGTCTAATATGCAAATATTTGGATGTCGGCTGAACCAGAATTGAATCTTGTTCGCGATAAAACATGTGTCGTCATCCATACGACATTTTTTGTCCATAGTGCACTAAGCAGGGATTTAATCTCCGAAAACGAAAGACAAAATGGTATCATTCCTGGTTGTATAAGGTACATTGACAGTGCGTATGGTTTACCTAATAGGAAAAGGTCTTTGAGAACATTTAACATTTCCATAGTTATTCAATAAAATGTAATTATGTTCAATGTAGTATTCAGTTAAATACGACTCGATAACATATGATTTGATAGTAACCTCATTATCACCATCAGATTGTTTCACAGATACTGTAATATAAGTATTTGTGAAAATGTATTAAATAGATTTGTTAAAATTCATTGTTGTTAAAATTCATTGAAGTCGATTCATTGTTGTTGGTTTTTCTTTTAAAAACATATTTTAAACATTATTTTTATTTATTCTCTCTAAATTATGATTCACATAATTTGCACACCTGACATACATTTAGCATAAACGTATACTGTACACTTTTTTTTTATATGCGAATGTTTATTCTTATATTTTGTCTATAGTTTACGAGCATGGTTTTGTTTACTGCAACACTCAGCGCTACGGATGTTGCGGGTTTGCTCCTGCTCCTAAACTGACAAATCGTGATATTAGTGAAAGATTCTAGAAATCTAAATTTAAACCATGCCCGTTTTTTTATTTATTTATTTATTCTTTTGGTATTGTGGTTTAAAGTCAATACCAACAACAACAACAACAACAAATAAAAAAATAGCATGGTTTAAATTTATAAGTTACTCGACGTATTTCCGTATACATTAGTGTACATTAGCTGACTTCATAACGACCATCTATAATATATTATACTAACACTGCCAGATAGTATTTGTGAACCCCCATCAGTGTGTGTATTACTATAGTAGCAGGTGGGCTATAACACTGGCTTTTTAATTTACTGGAACAGACACATTACTATACATGTATATTAAATAACAACAGGAATAGGAAGTTGTACGTATACTTTACATCAAGTGGCCTTTTCACATCCATTCTGTTTGAAGAGTAGTTTATAAACACAAAACACTCGTCTAGACTTCAGACTTGTTCATATTGACGATGTCTTGGATCGATGTTTTCTTCTTCTACATAATAACAACTACATAAAAATAAATTTTTAAAATGACATAAAAAAGTGGTATCGAACCGTTTAAGTGTGATCTGTCACACACACCGTTGTTTACTCAATAGAAATATACACAGTATGTATAGGATTGAAACATACACCGTGGGTCGATATCTTCATTACGCATTTAATGGTTTGTTTGTCGGTGAATTGCTATTAAAGGCATACACGTACGGTTTGTTTCATTGTCTAACGTGTTTTACCTGAAAGTATGTACATTTGATTTGTCTACACGGTTATACATGTGTTGGACAACAAGCTACGATTCCTGCACGCCCCATTGGTTTTAAATAATTCAATATTTTCGTAATTTTTATCGAGAGATTAAAAAATAAATAAAAAATGACAATAATTATGTATAACCAGTGAGACATGTGGAAAATGTATCTGGTTGCCTAAAGTACGCCTGCATACAAATCAAATATACATATGTTTAGGTAAATACGTTCGATCATGAACTAACTATATATGCCTTGTATGCCTTTAAGTGTCATGTATACACATATTCTTCTGACTATATGTGATACCTTATACTAGTACTCCTCTTCCGGTCTCGTTGCCATCGTTTCTTTTGTTCTAAGTGTCCGTGTATATCCGGATATATGTACACTTTCTCAGAGAAAGTGTACTAATGAACCTACACCTTTTTAAAGCATTAATTCGTTCATTTCGGAGAAAGTGTACGAATATCGGAAATACACGTACACTTTCCCTTCATCGAGTTGTGCCCGAACCTGGGA
>JAUTBZ010160488.1:0-11005 GCA_032361785.1 Lepetodrilus galriftensis | reverse complement strand
GTAGTAGTAGTAGTAGTAGTAGTAGTAGTAGTAGTAGTAGTAGTAGTAGTAGTAGTAATAGTAGTAGTAGTAGTAGTCATATTAACATGTTTTTATTATAATCAAATATATTAATACAATCTAATCATAAAAGTCACACTCTTAATAATATAATCCATTCAAACACAAACTTCGACACATATTTACAATTCCGTAACTTCCAGTTGAAAACACATTCGGAAAAATATTATGAAACTGTTCATCTGTGAAATCGGGAATTTAGTAATATAGCAATCCAATTAACGCAGTGGAATCGGTGAGAGTATTCAGAAACCAATAGAGAAGCACCTATAATGAGATACCCAAAACAAACCTATAAAAATTGCTGACACTTTTCAAATCAATATCTTTGACAAAGTGTCAAAAAATTGTGAGTTTCTGATTGAGGCTTGATTTAATTCTGCAGGACAACTAGCAACAAGAACTAATAGGAGATTTCAATTTCCTACACGTGGAAAGAAATGTTCATCCTAATGAACAAAGAATGAATTTCCTGCTTAGGTCTGCTTACGTAGATTCCACATACCAGATTTCATTTAACATGGCAATCATATACAGTAGTATAGCAAATAATGACTTTTCTGTCCTTTATGTACGCATAACACATTTGCTGTAAGGTAAAACTTGCTACAATTACATTCAAACCAGTGCATTTACTGGTATAGACTGTCAGTAGGGTGTAAAGAATGTCAACGTAACAAAATCCTTGGTATTGTCAGTACCAGCCAGTGCTCGCAGGTTTACTCCAACATTCAGCACTATGGGTGTTTCAGGTTTCCTCTTGTCCTAAACTGACAAGTCGTGATATTAGTGAAAGATTCTAGAAAGTGACTCTAAACACCAATATAAAAAAAAGGAAAAAATAAGAAGTAAGTACGCATACCGGTACATTGAAAATGTTCATTGATCATAAACAAAAAAAATATAAAATTGGAGATGAAATATTTTTCTTAGTTTTCAATAGTTGTTAACCCTCTTCCTGCTGGAATAGGCAAAATCACTGCTCATTACTGAATCTCCAGTGGCCTTCAGCAGGGAGAGGGTTACATCATTAAAGTGAACTTTATCTTGTTAGCCTGGGTGATGCTTTTAGAAGTTACCATGTTACCTATTTACTTCATGCATCCATTCTACAGACTGTGAAAACCTTTGGCATTGAGTTGTATCAGTATTAAGGCCAAATACATTGTAATTCAATCAGCATAATTTCAAAGAGGTTTTCTAAATGCACAATATATGTTCAAATAAAAGGCGAGTGAGTTATTGTTTTTGTTTTTCCGTCACAGCGGGAATCTTTCATACATACCGATATGCGATTATACAAATAACATGAAAGTGTTATGTTTCATAAATTGAGGAGAAAAAACAATTTAATTATGAGCCTATTTATTTATATATTAATGATCAAATAAGTTGTTATTCTCTAGCAAAATGTAATAGATTAGATTAGCAATAAAACAGATTAGTACCAATCAGATAAGGAAGCCATCTATAAATATACTCTCATAAACAAAAATCTTTAAATAAGTGAAGACCAATATTCTGTCAACTTTAATTATGTAATTTGTGTTATTTCCAAACCAGTTTGAAAATCATACATGACAGAATTTGCAGTGCAGTTATTTAGCCAGAAAATGTGCATTATTCAGATAGTAAATATACTATTACCGAAGTTGGCATTAGTTGCCACGGTAACAAGACAATTTTAGCTCAATTCTGATCAAATTCGTGTTTTGTTTCTCTTATGTCTTCAAGAACTAAAAAACTATGTCTGCACATTTTCCAATGGCAAAAATGGAACAAGATCTAAAGTGAATTCTTAGAAAGAAGGGATTGGTAATAACACTTATTTTTAGCAAGGACATCAACAAATTGATCTGCATTTGAGCAAGAACTGCAAAACAACAGTTGATAGCTTTCTATAAAAACAAATAACATCATATTAGATTCTAAGGGTTAAATCATAGTGTTATTAAAGCTATACCGGTAGTTAATCCTTTTTCTGTTGGATTAGGCACAGGCATGACTCTATGGGCATCTACAGTTGCCTACAGCATAGACAGAGTTAAGCAAATATGTTTTGTTGCTCTAATAAGTTTCTAATCTGAAAATATATGCTCCAATCTGTTAAAACCTACTTGACATGTTAATTATCTTAAAATCAAATGATGGAAGTATTATTAATATATACTACCGACAGAAAATAAGGGAATGCATAATGGTAACACTTTTAGTATAGGCAAATTCAAAGTGCCACTGTTAAACAACCCAATAAGACACGTACATGCACGTAAGATATGGTATTGCCCATGCATTTTCGCACTTGGGTTGAACATTTCATTACAATTAATTTACTCAGTTTTGAGAAATACCACTTTATGTGTTCGTGTTTTAATGTGTTCCGTATAGGAATATCAGTATCGTTCCCTTATTTTCTGACGGTAGTATAGTTTAACAAAATTAATTTGAATATGGGGTTTAGAGCCATTTTCAAGATTATTTCACTAATATCATGGCTTGTCAGTTTAGGCAGGAGGAAACTCGCAACATCTGTAGCGCTGAATGTTGGAGTAAACCTGCAAACACCAACTGGTACTGATGGACCAAGGATGATATCTGCATTGCCACTCTACAAACAGCACATCCTATCAAAATCGCGTCAATTTCGCAAACTGATGCAGGACTTCCAGTTCATTGTGTAAATGACGCATGTAAACTTACGATTACCTAGTTTTCTTTTAATATCGTAAAATAATACAAGAACTTAGAAACCTAAAAGTTAACTTCCTACTGCTGGTTGGGTGTTGCCCAGATTCGGCTAGTATTAATCGACTGGTCAGAGGATAAATCGAAACCAGCGGTACTGCAATAGACCTTTCCAACCGACCTCCCACAAACACAGGTCACAACACTGAGCACTCTGCACTGGGCTAGTCTAGCACTCGGCCAGTAATGAAACCCATTAGGTCGACGCATTAGCATCGTGGCTGCCCCCTTGGTACCCTTGACTCGTCTTGGTAGCCTCCGACTCTTCAGAGAATGGCTAGTTGAAAGGGACAGGAGAGAGTGATTTGCAGATTTAACGCTCTCATCTTTACATACATATTGGAACTGTTCGCCGCTGTAAAGAAGATCACGTGGCCCATGGGGATAGCTTCGAACTCGGGATCGTTCGGTTTTGGGTCAGATGAAAGGATACACAATCCATCAGAAAAGGCTGATGATAAAAGTGCATGTGCTGCAGAAACAACCAAGGCATTAAATAGGAATATCTTCCTGAAGGATTATACTCTTTCGAAATGGAATCCTGGCTGGACATTCTTTAAATACCATTGAATAAGTAACATAACATATGGCAACAGTGAACATTGAAATAAAGGAGATAAGATAACATTGAACCTAACATTTTTAAGAGGAATACCACCTAACTAGTAACATAGTAATAATGAAAAGTGAAATAAAGATAAGATTACATTCTTGGAATGAATTATACGAACAGAGAATGCATGTCACCCCCAAAAACGTTCCAAATTTCATTAAACGCTCAAGTAAATCTTCATGATCTACGACAGGGAAGAGCATAGACATACGGTTCCTACTTAAAAGTCTACGTCTTGGCGAGATAGGTAAGATTATCTGCGAACCCCCTACTGTCATACAGTGATGATGCAACTCTGAAAGATGAAGCGCAGCAGTAAAAATTCCGGATATTTTTACCCACCATTCCTCAGCACGCTGCTTCCTGCTGGCGTATATCAACGTAACAGAAACCTGACCCGCGTGAGAAAAAGTCAACTCATCCCAAATACTGAAACGGTAAAGAATATGTGGAGCTGCTGTAATTTGTAAAAAAATGCCTGGCGATATTTTCGCTTCACATTTCCTGCTAGCCAGGAAATAGTTCCAAGTCTGTTACTAATACTACAGTTGTCACAGAATACAAAGAGATCGTTACAAAGTTGACAATTGTGTGTACGACCACAACATTAACATTTCCTCAAATATTTATCACACAAAGCGAAAATTTAAAACAGTCCAGTGTTACCATGGTTACGGTATATATACACCAAAGATCTTTAAGTTCCTCAAATTTGTGCTATTTGGATACAATATCCAATGGTTCCTAAAACAATGAATACATCAATTACTAAATTAAATACTGAAATCATATGAAAGGAAATTATTACAATTAATTCGTGACAATTTGCTATTATCCAGTAATTGTCCATTGTGAGTTATCTATCCTTGATCATTCTAAAACTAGTAATAAAAGCAATCACTCACATTTTATATATGGCTTATTAGGAAATTGAGCCATGAAGATGATATCTGAGTCATTGTAACCATGGTAACATTAATGGTAAGAACATGTACTCCCAGGTCTTGATAACACATCATAAACATTTTGAAAATGACACCAGTTTATCACTTGTCTCAAATAGTGGCGGCCATGTTGGAAACTGAAGTATGACTGGATGTGCAATGACTTAATTATAGATTCACATCATTACTTGTCAAATATGTTCAATGAATTCAACTTTCAACTTCAGTCAATAACAGACAATAAAGATGCAAAATCACTTATGTAAGTAGAAATAATATAGCACCCAAGTCCTTATAAGACATTTTGAAAATGACACCATTTTGTCACTTGTCTCGTAAATATTGGCAGCCATTTTGGAAATTGAACCAGGACTATTAATTAAAGAAACACATCATTACTTGATCATTACACATCATTACTTGTCAAATAAGTGCAAAGGCTTCAACTAAAGTCAATATTAACTGATAACATGCAAAATCACTTGATTTTATTATGCAAATTGTAATAATGTTCTGCCCGAAGTCACCAGGAATGTCAAAGGTCAAATATAAGTCAATAATGATGAAATTGACAGGAATCTGTCATCAATTGTTTATGCCAAATGTTGGTTTACCAACAGGACTTGTGTCAACATATTGAAGATTAAATTGGAACAAATGTCACAAAATGTTGATTTCATTGTCAGATTAATAATGATATGCTTTCTGAAAATGATCATCTTATCCCAAGATGTGAATGTTGAAACATTAATTCCTGAACATGACTGACTAGCATTTGTCATCGACATCAGAATGACTATTCATGACTTGATGAAATATTCTTTTCTATATTTACCAAACATATGAGTAAGTGAATTATTTTATAACGTAGCTTCTGGAATCTTCCATCTATTAATTTTACAAAAAAAAAAATGCATTCAAAGATAAAATCTTGGGGAAATGATACCTATTAATTGTAAGATAATTGATAACTATCTAAAGTTTGTACAAAAAGAAAACTCCTTAACATAAAAAGAAAAGATGCCAAACATGGCTGACACCAAAACTTCAATTTTGACAAATGCAAACAAAAACAAAAATGGTCGTGTTATTTTTTTTTACCCGATGCCAGGATCCCATGTAGTTGTCACTGGGTGTGCTGACAGGACTGGTATACATCCTTTCCGGGGTGAATCCGGAAAACAGGGGCTGTTCCGAGGCCAGTCGGATCCCAGGTGACCGTGCGGAGGGTGGGAAGGCGGCCATTGCCGACAAAGTCTGCACTCGGGGAGATTTCTAGAATAAACCTGCGTACGTTATCTGGCACTGCCACTCTCTGGCATCCTTCCTTCAGAACTCGAGCAGAACATGCGGCAGAACACCACAAGCGCCAGAACTGTTCCGTGATTAAGACACCCGACTGTCATGACCTCATGACACACAAGTCGTCTGACAGACAGAACAATGCTGGTGTATATCCGAGAGAGGGATGGGGTAACAATTAATCCCGCCGTGTGTCTGTGTGTATTCAAAGTGGGGGGATACTGTCCCACTTGTGCGATTTCCAAGTTCCGGTGCGTCACACCAAAGCGTAACTGGATCCTCTGGATATATATATCAGAGCATGTTCCACTGGCGGGACATAAACATTGACGTCGCGGGTTGTAAATATTACTCCCGATTCAGAGGCTCTCGGCCAGTTGGGTGTTTTCCTTCTGAACCCGAGCAACTTCGTACAAATCTGCTACAGACTACTTGAAATATCATCCAGCCCTGCACATTATCCTCACGCCGCGATGTGTGCCTCGGCCCGACAATGTTAGGAAGTCTTCACTCCAGTCAGTCAGCAGATACTATCTGTCGCCAGCAGCGAGTGTTTCTACTTCCTGTGACGTTACCCCACTCGTTCTCGAGTCTCCGTCCAAATTGTACCTGTCCGAAATGCGATAGACGTGAAACTTCGGAGGAGCAGAAGAACCTGTGCTGGTGTCACTCCCGGTGCGGGATAATCAGACGATCGACTCCAGACTGCTCAGAAGAAACCCAGTTAAAGGCAGGTATGGCATCGCTCCTCCACAGATAGGTGTCGGAAGATGGATAATATCTCTCCATCCACACCCAAGAGTTAGTCATCCCATTATAAACACGCATCTGCCGACTGATGCACACTGTGAATGTCAATTCTGTATAAATATCTCCAGGAAACTCAGGTTAGCTCAAACTCCTGAATCAGGTTAGAACACCTCACGTTGCAGCAGATGCAGAATCCACACTGGAAGCTAAACTGTCTTCCTTCGCATTCCGTATATATCACTAAAAGTTAAAACTCCGGAATTTGGACAGAAAGCGTTAATCAAGCAGCAGACGCGAACCTACAATGTATTCACTCGTATTCCGTATATATCTCGAAAACTCCAGAATTTGGCCAGAAAACTTTCATCGAGCAGCAGACTACAATGTCTTCCCTCGTATTCCGTATATATCTCGAAAACTCCAGAATTTGGCCAGAAAACTTTCATCGAGCAGCAGACGTGAATAACATAGACCGGCACAAGCTACAACGTCTTGCTTCGCATTCCGTTTATATATCACGAAACCTCCGGAATTTGGACAGAAACTTTCATCGAGCAGCAGACGTGAATAACATAGCCTGGAAGAAGCTACATGTTCCTTCACATTCCATCCCCCTTTCAAACCACTCCTACCCTCAGACTAAAACCATAGACTATGCCCCCTCTCACTGGCCACTAGATCAAGAGGTCTCGGCCCAGGGCAACACTGGGTCTTTAAAAGCTCCTCGGAAATCTGACCCCACTCCCACCAGTTCCGAGCAGTAGCTATTCCAGAGGTCGGGATGCCAATATAACGCCAGAAACACAATCGCTTTGACAGTACCGTAGAACAGGGAGATAACACCCCAGCCTGAAACCCTCCATCTGACACAACTCAGTGTCAAACATCAGTATTTCATTATAATTTCACTTTCACCACTTTTGGTGAAATATGTAAAATTACAAATATATATTTGAAAGTGTCATATTATATCCTTCAGAGATATCAGAAAGTGTAATATTATTTACTTCAAAGATATCAGATTTCTTCCTATTGAAATTGTCACATTATTTCCTTCAAAGATATCAGAAAGTGTCATATTATTACCTTCAAAGATATCAGAAAGTGTCATATTATTTCCTTCAAAGATATCAGAAAGTGTCATATTATTTCCTTCAAAGATATCAGATTTCTTCCAGTTGAAACTGTCACATATTTCCTTCAAATATATCAAAAAGTCTGGGATTCAGAGATATCAGAACGAGTCACATTTATTTCCTTTAAAAATATCAGAAAGTGGCAACAATTATTTCCTTCAGAGATACAATATTTCTTCTTATTCATAAAATACAATATTTCTTCTTATTCATAAAATAAACAAACACCATAATTATTGAAAACAACAGGAAGGATGCCACTCAATACATCAACAAGAATTTACCAGAAAGTAATAAATCGCATCAACAGGAACTCCGCAAACACAAGGCCCAGGAGGTCAATATTCTGCCTATCAATTTACAATGACCGACACCGGCCGGTAATTTGTTGCGCAACTCAACGGCTGGGCAATAGCAAAGGAGAAGGCACTTAATCCCATATCAGAATGATGACCTGATAGGCTTATTGAGTCCTTCCACGAACACTTGAGACGCTGAGTGATGGGGCCTATTGCTGTACATTCTACATTCTACCAGCAGACCGGCCACCAAATGATAAACATTTATGTATTACATGCATGTATATATTACGTTACGTATACACTTATTGGGCTCTACCCACGTGCCCTCTGGGTGTAGGCACTGGGTCACGGTGACATCCAATCATCTGGCAGCTTCTCGTTGGAACAGAAGAGCATCATTAAAGTGAAGACTCTCAAGTGAGTTGTTATGTCACCACCCTTTCGCTGCAATTATGGAGTCAATTCTGTGCTGATAACAGAACTTGCTGCATGCAGAAGTGCTTTAACCTTGTTCTTGTGGCCATATAGTAATAATAATAATAATAATAATAATATCAATAATAATATTAATAATAATAATAAAAATATGAACAATAATGATAATAATAATAATAATAAAGTAATAATAAAAATAAAAACAACAATAATAATATAATAATAATAATAATAATAATAATAATAATAATAAAAATATGAACAATAATGATAATAATAATAAAAATAAAAACAATAATAATAATAATAATAATTATAATAATATTCACATTCATATTTCGTCAAATCCACACTTGAAAGTGTTCTCATATCCCTAGATTATTACCCTGGTCAATGGATTAGTGTGTTCTCATTGTTTTTCTTTCTCAAATCCCTGGGGAGTATACTACCCAAGGTGCTAAAAGATTATCATTTATATATTGTAGAACTCTCAGAGGGGTATCAGTGTGAACAATTGATCAAAATATTATGTATGTCCTGTTGGCACTTTTAACACTTTTGGAATAATCAATATCACTGCTCATGGCATCTACAGTTGTCTACAACATCGAGAAGGTTAAATTTCCCTGTTGGATTACATTTTCTATCTGCAGTATTAGACACAGGTACAGCTTGGTAGGGCATCTCCGGTTGCCTTCATCATGGGGAAAGAGTTAATCAGAATTTCCATCATACGGGGCACTTCTAGTAGCCTGTAGTTGGACAAAGGTTAAACAAATCTGGAAAGCAAGCTCAGAACTGCGTGTAAACAGCAAACAAGTTAATTTAAATGAGGTAGCACCCTGGTGTTGATTGAACGAACACACCCATTGCTATAGAACACACATTGCCTATTTGTCTGCTCTCAGACAATACAAACACACGGCACACTATGGAGTGAGTAAAGATGTACGGCAGGCGTGGAGATGCCATTTGCAGAAGAGAGAACTATACCGTAGTCTGTCATACAATCCATATCCGTATTTCAGTTCCAAGAAGGCAGGTTTATGAAACACAGCATGTCTGGATTAGAACAAATCAGTAGAGGATTTGAAAGTATTTCAGATTTAATTTATTTACTAAATGAAAATATCATTTTTTTTCATTAAAATTGAGCAAATACAGATTTCAAGAAATCAGTCAAGGCGATGGAAAATTAGGATTTGAATTTCAGATTTCTCTTTGAATTTTACCCAAGTGTTTTTGTTTTTCAAGTACCGTACCTTTTAGAATTTTACCTTTTGTTTAAAAACATTTTTATTTCAGAAATGAAAATAATTGAAAAATATCAAGCTTGGATTAAAACACTTCCGTCCAGAGATAGGATTAGAATTAATTTAAGACTTTGAATAAATTTTTTTTTGTATTTTATATTTATTTTTCCCCGAGACTTAACGTCAGTCTAGGCAATTTAAGAAGTTGGCTGCTCTCCAGTGGCATGCCAGGTGTAGAGCCGGCGCTACCTCACTGCTTTACCTCTGAACTACCTCACTGCATTACCTCTGAACTACCTCATCGCTTTCCTGTCCTGACTCACGGGCCAGCCATCCACCTATCCACCGACATCCGCGGTGTTGTCTTTGGAAGGCGAGAGTGTTCTGCTGGTGCCACAACAACACGGGTGCCACCCAATGCTCTCGGCTCTCAGTCAGTGGGAGGGGCACTGGGGAAAAACTGCTCTACTTAATAACAGTTGTAGATCTCATTGTAACTACAGTACTGTCACTCGATATTCTATCTAAAATAGTCCCGGCATGACCTCCCCCCGATGACCTCTCAGGAATTATTTTAATGAAAAATAGTTCTGTATCATTTAAGTAAAGTAAGGACAATTCTATATTTAATTGTTATTGTACATATTTTATATTCTACCAAAAATAGCTGGCCCCCGTTGCACAACACTCTTGTAGGCTACAACTATTGTAAGGACAACACTTTCTATATTGTGGCGGGAGCCCAGTTACAACTAGTATAGCGCTACAAGAGTGTCATGCAACAGGCGCCTGGAATAGAGAAGGATTCAAAGAATCAACTGGATTTTTTAAAATATAAATACAGTGTTATTAAAAAATATAATTGGTATTTTTTAAATTTGGGGTTTTAAGTCACTTTCTAGATTAACTTGTAACTTAAACATATTAAATGTTTAGTTTCACATGGATCTAGTTGGTTTTGGGACCTATTATGTTAAACACCAACATGTGGAATGCAGCCCTTGCCAGTAAGGGGAGACAACACCAATTCCATCAATCATACACTCCTTGGGGTAATTTGTGAGTCTCATTCGCTGTCATAGATAAGAAGAAAGTCTACAACTTTCAGCTAGGACTAGGAGCATCAATTCAGCTAGAATATTCCAATATCTTGTACAGCTACCCTCACTAGGTCAACTCTCCGAACCAAATCTAACACTCCCCAGGGAGGTGAAAAACATTTACGCGGGGCACGCATAAATTGAATAATAAACTAAAGCAAACAGCAGTCATCGTTTTATCTCACAAGGTAATCAAATACTTCAGAAATTCATCGGCAAATGCTGAACACTTAACCCTTTCTGTGCTGGATCTGGAACAGGAACTGCTGTTCAGGGTATCGTTTCTCGAAGCTCTCTTAGCCGCTAATGGACCATCGCACTCTCTTAGCAATGTATTGGCTATAGGTAAAGAGAGTGCTATGGTC